>JAODJW010000006.1:291691-308014 GCA_026777045.1 Hyperopisus bebe
GGTGCTGAATTCAAAAATCCCATTACTTTTGCTGAATTTGTTCTAGTTTTTGAGATAATGGACATCCATGAAAATAAGGCGTTCCACCAATGTGACTTATGTGTGATAACAAATGCAATAGCTTTTGGTCTGTCTTTTGACTCTTTAACAGTGTCTTAGGTAGTGAAATATCCCATATAATTATTTTGTATTTCAATTTGTAGGCCTACAATGCTATAAAAGTGACTTTTTGAAGCCAGAATTCAACTGTGAATTTGCAGAGGCAAGAAGTCGGCTACAGTATAAGTTTGTCAACCCAGTCTTGGTTTATACCCAAAAAGTTCTGTCCTAAGTGTATAAATACATGTAAAAATTGTGACTTCATCAAGTAGAGCCTGCAGTTACGAAATGCATGAATGACCCTGAGGCTTCGGCCTGGAAGAGTTTTTTGTCTGTTGTAAAGAACTACTTGGGTAATCAGAGAGCAGACAATTATGAAGAATTGGTGCAAGATAAGCTTGCTAACTTCAGAAATTTGGGGGTTAATTTGAGCATAAAGCATAAACCAGCTAAAGCAATGCATCTCCATAGCCATTTAAACAGATTTCCAGATAACCTTGGAGTCTTAAGCGAGGAACACGGTGAGAGGTTCCACCAGGATATGAAGGTGATGGAGGAGAGATATCAAGGCAGATGGGACATACACATGATGGCAGACTACTGTTGGAGTCTCCAACGTGATTGTCCTGATGACACACATAAAAGGAAATCGCATAAACAGTGTTTTTTGAAGCATTGACATTAATAACAATTAATAATTAATATTGTATTAATCAAATCATACAGAACTTTTTCCTGTCATTGTTAGATATTTTAAATTTCTTTTTGTATGATGTTAGATTGTTTACTTACTAGTTGTAGCAAAAATATTCTTGCAATTCTGAATGCTTTTCAAACGTGTTGCGTTAATTAACTATTAAATATCTCAGAAATTAGCGCCCATCTGGCAAAATCGAAGTCATATTCTTAAATCAGCACCATAAACTTAATATAAAACCGTTCAGACATCGTTGGCACCAAAATCACTGCATACCAGTACGATAATGATCAGCAGAAATGACTGCTTATGGCTTCAGGTTAAACAGAACATCACACCATTTGAGGGTGCACTGCTGTCTCCTACCTGCCAGGTTTGGCACTCCTGACTCCACTCTATATACGTTCTCAATGATTGCACTGGTAGGGCAGGGCGATACGAACAAAATCTCATATCCCGATAGCGACATATTACAGCTGCACCTCGTATTTATGGGGTTTTTTTTTTTCCTACTGATCAGCTGCGAAAGAATTAGGCAAAAATAAATCGCAAATAAAAAGGAGCAAGGTCACAAATGTAATGAGATCCACAGAAAGATAGCAAGCGACTCGCAATTATGCAAAACTCTTTTCACGTGTACAAATCGCTCCATATTGTTATGGACATAATTTTAAACGACACAAAAATACATATTTGCGGATATTTGATGCATCTGTGATTTTTTTCTAGAGATCAACTGCAGTATACGGAGCCCCTAAGAGGAAAGGGTGAGAAAATATTTTTTGAAATAGTTTTGAGTTCCCTCGCAATAGTTTGTGTTCCGTTCCAAATAACTGTACTGTGCACATTTAATCTTGCAACACTTGTCTGTTACTAATAATGACTGGCAGTGACAGTGACAGTGTTTGTATTTGAGCACAATGTGTTCAACTGCCCTGTCTTGCTTAAAGTCATTGACGGTGAATGGACACAGTGCGATTATTAATAAATACGTATAAAACACATTATTTAACTCACATGGTGTGCATTGTCCCCCATAGTTTAATGCTTAAAGCACACTTTACAGGACATGTCTGTATTATTTAGGTTTATGCATTAGTCCATAAATACTTTTGTACTTTAAATGGAGACAGCGCAGTTTTTAATGGCAATGGTAAGTAGTGCTTGCAAAGAACAAGAAGTGTAGTGGGACTGTAAAATTATTGGGAGTGAACACAAAACTATTTTAAAAATATTTTCCCACCCACACCCTCTAGTGCAGGGGTCGGAAATGTGCGGCTCTTTTACCACGTGGCTGTGGCCATGGACATCGCCGCCATTAAATCTGAGGGAGACGTGTCCCCCTCACATTGTATACTCATTCGTTTGGATCCCCCCCACATTTAACAAAATGTTAGTAGTCGATCCACATCCACATCAAGGAGAAAGCGACAACTCAGAGGGGGCAGAGGGAGAACTCTTCTGAATGGATAAGGCACAACGAAAGAGATTTGAGGGATATTGCACAAAGCAGAATTACCCAGTTACTGTAGCTGGCTAACCTAAACCAACATAAAAACTGTCCAATAGGAAGAAAGGTAAGCGACCTTCCTATTGGACAATCCATTTATTTGGCTAACGATCTGGCTAATGAAAAAAAGACTGCTTTGTGGAATACCCCCATCCCCAATCTCCGCTGATAAATGCACATGGAAAAGATGTGAGACTTGTCAATTTTAGGTTGTCCAATTTCATTAAGTTAAAAGGTGCAACTGAGTGCATGTGTGTGCTCTACAATCAACTGGTAACCTGTCCAGGGTTCTTCCTTGCCTCCTCCCTATACTGGATTAGTGGTTGAAATGCCAGTTTATTTCCCAAACTAGACACATTTCTCAATTTGTGTATGCAGATTTCAGGCTATGGGCTACCCAAGTAAACAAAAAACAAAGGCCGACCCTATAGCTTCCTGTTATGCGTTATATTAATGCACCCAGAGTGCAATAAAACCTAACAATCTACAACAATTACTTTTTCTATAGTTAATTTCTACAATATTATATTTATATTGAGTTATTGCATTATTAGAACTATTTGTAATATTATGTACAAATGTACAAATATGTAATTTGTAATCTTGTACAGTGGTGCCTGCAGTTCACAAACACAATCCGTTCCAGGAAAGTGGTCGTGAACCAATTTGCACGTGAACCAAGGCATTTTTTCCCATAAGAAAGCATTGAAATTTGATTAATTCACTCACAACCCTACCAAATAATTTCTTAATTCATTTTCTGATTTTTATAGTAAAAACTTTAAAGAAAAACACAATATAGTGCGGCGACGGGCGGACCTAGGCATCACAGGAGCAGAGAGAAACATGGAGACACGCTTGCCGGGGAAATCACGCTCTTTAACAATAGTCCTTAACCGTTGTATTGTTACTGTTAATGTTACATCATGCGTGTATCTTGCAGTTCGGCGTCTGACAACCTTGTGATTCCCGTCTGTCTATTTGGGTTCGGTGCTTGTTGGGTGCCTGTTGTGGTCCTTCTATTTATAATTGCACGAGGCATGCTGGGACATGCGCCCCGCCGGTGCTGCACTAGTATAAAAAAAAAAGAAGGAATCTGGTCGAGGAATGCGTTCATCAGCCAAATTTTGTACGTGAACCGATGCATTTTTTTACAAAATTTTTGGTTGTGAACCAAATTGTTCGTAGACCACAGCGTGTTGGTATTTTAACTTGTTGATTACTTTCTTACAGTCCTGGAGCAACTGTAACCACATAATTTCCTCAGGGAAATCAAGTATTCTGATTCAGATTCAATCATTTGTGACATCTTAAGATGCAACTCAAGAATCTGCTGTCCCATACAGAGCATACTTCTCATAACCAGAGAAACAGGTGACATTTCAATTTTATGTAGATTTTCTGGATCCAGAGAACTTTACGGTAGCTGAGGCAGAAGAATATTCCTATGTGGCAACTGTCTGCCCGCAATACAACTGCCATTAAAGAGCTTAACACACCAAATATACATTAACAGTTGCACACATTATCTACCATGCACCATAATTCATACGCGTTTACATCAGCACTTAGTTTAAGTACTTTCTGTTCTGGCGGGGCCTCATCATTCTGCAATGCACTGACAAAGTTAGGAGTCAGTGTTCACTGACTGGTTAATAGAAATCTGAACATGGTTTGAATGAGCCTGCAACAGTGCACACACTCGGATATCCATCTACTCACTTTTAGCAAGTCAATTTTTTTCGTCCGCCTGTGATTTTTGCCCGACTGACAAAACTGCCTACGCTATCAGAGGCTTGTCTGCAAACAAGGTCTGTAACAGTTTCGACACCATCTGCACTCCCCCCTGGGGGGGGGAGAGTTTGACCAGATTTGTCTATAAATACTGACATAAAGAAACTGTCAGGAAAAGGCCAGCATGACCAGACTCACCTCTTCCTCAGACATGCTTTTCTGCCTTGAGGCCTGGTCAGAAAAGTTTGTGGACCAAAAAAAACAAAAAACAAAATACAACGTCCGGGTACGAAGTTCAGCCCGATAAGCTCACTGCTTACTGGCTCCTTGAGGACAGCCTATCCCAGACTCTGACGTGTGCAGTGGAAAGCCACAAACTACCCACACATCCAACACACATATTCTGCACCAGCACACCCTAAGAAGTCACGTCCTTAGTCATACTTACACTTATTACCTGTGGACCGCAGAAACTGGTCAGCCCCTCAGAAGGGGACACATGTGTCTCTTGCTTCATGTACAGTCTTACAGAAAACCCACGTCCAACCCCTTGCACTACCTTCACAAAGTTGTCCGGGAAGAGGCCCGTCTTCCCATTGAGGGTCCCCTCCATCCATCCCTCCTCCTCCACCTTCCGGACATTCCTGATGACGTCTCCTGGGTGGAGAGTCAGCTCGTCGTCATGGAGGGCACAGTAATCGTACTCCACCACAACGTCCACTGCAGGGGAAGGGAGGATGATGTGAGGAAGCAGGACCAATAATCTTGGCTTAATCCAGAAGTCAGTTTCTGTGACTGATTTAACTAGCCAGTTCAATACAGTGCGTTATAGATTTAAAACATATGATGCCGCACTACCATGACAATCAAAATATTAACTGGATTATATTCTAATGCAAGGATGACAACTTAGATATGAATTATTTTGCACTGAACGTTGCATTTTCCTTGGGTTTCAGAAGTTTGCGGTTTGTGGGCGTACATGTAGTCACCTTGGGCCACTTCTGTTTGGTGAGCATGACTTAGCACGCGAGGAATGCGGTACTTCTGACTGGTGAGAATGACTGTCAGACAATGAAGACAGCATGAATTTGTAAAACTATTCTCATGAAAGTGTTAAACCCTGGATTAGGACGTGCTGTATAATGTGTATCCTAAATCGCAGACTTTGCAACTTGTTAATCACGTCGTTTCAAATTGCAATTTTGATACGAAATCGAATAAATAGTTCGGTTGTAGTTGCGTTTATGATGTTTGCACAATATTATTATGTCGATCTTTTCCTTCTCACACCTCTCCCTGTACCAGGGCTCCAGATTGCAACTAAAATGGTCACCATTGTAACTAGAAAAAATAAAACAACTAGAAAAGCAAGGAAAATGGCAGCTTTTAATTATGTGCACTCTTCATTAGAGATGCATTGGCGCCAATCCAGACCTATTTGACAGGATCAGGTATCGGCCATGCGTGACAGATCCACGTCTTATACTTATTTCGTTTTTGGCAAAGATAGCTCATATTTCCTGCTAGATCTATTTGTACAATCAATCGCACGACAGCTCTTTCCCATTTTACAAGTGTTCTTTTGCGGCATTCAAATCGAACGCTATCGCTACCCCTCAGTCTTTTTTGCTACTCAGTGGGAGTGAGTACAGTGACTTCCGCCTGCTGTGACGTCATGCACATACCCTTCGCAGTATGAGGAGTGTAAGATAAGACGTGACGATCTGGGAGTGTTTTACACTTTTAACAGAAACCAGTAGCACAGCGATTTGCAATTTTTGAGAGGTGGGAATAGCGTTTAATGGACAATCCCACTTAAAGCACATGCAACTCTGCGAGACAAAAAAAAAGCAATGGATGATTTGGGAGTCGCTAACTTGGAATGTTTCGTAAACTCGCTGCAGCTTGTGATACAAGAGGGGCTGCCATTGCAACAAAGTGTAACAGCTGATGCCAATGGGAGAAAAACTGCATAAAAATTAAAATTTTTTTATAGTATTTGTGTTTACTTGCTTTGAAGACATTCATATTGAACCGCAAATGCCTCAAAAACTCTTTAAGACGTACAAACGAGGTGGAACAGTACGTTATGTATGTTTGTAGCAGCCTAATTAAATATTTTTGTCATACATTTTTTCCATCTGTATTTATTAGCTTAAAAAATTTATGAGTATAACAAAGTAAAAAGTGCTCTTGTATCGGAATCGGTATCAGCCATTGTGTATCAGAATCGGATTGGAACTGGAACAAAAAATGCGGATCGGCCCATCCCTACTCTTAACCCACGTCTGCCTTTCCCGTTACATTATCACATGGATCGATCCAGAGCAGTGTTGACAGAATGGGAGGGTTTTGTCAAATCAGTGCATTGGAAACTCTGAACTTATACTCATACTAAAGTATAAACCTAAATAATACAGAAATGTCCTGTAAAGTGTGCTTTAAGCATTAAACTATGGAGGACAGTGCACACCATGTAGGAGTTTTTTTTAATGCGTATTCATTAATAGTTGCACTGTGTCCATTCACCGCTAGCGAGTAAGCAAGTCATCTGGACTACTGAACGTGAAGTGCACACATATAAACACTGAAGAACAGTTGATATTACAGCCAGAAAACTGCATATAAGGCTAACTTTACTGCAGTATTGGAGTTAAGGTTTAAACTTCAACCCTTTATATTTAGTTTTCCGGCTGCAATATCTTTCAACAAAAATCAAGCAACACCCCTCAGTTTTCCAGATTTCTTTACATGTGAATTTTAATTAATATTACAACCAGGGTTGCTACCTTAGGTCAGCTGACTTGTGTGGGATTTTCAAATTGACAAGTCTGTACATGCATTTACATGTATGCAACAGTTTTATTACCTTGTAAATAATTGGTAGAGTTTGCAAACTACCCCAACTCCTTTGATGTAGCTTATTTTAGGCTTATAATTGAATAATAGATTTGCTGTAAGATTTCTTGCGTAAGCATGAGAATCTGAAAATGTGTCACTCCAGATGCGTGAGAGCTGGCAACACCGTTCAATGTGTGCACTTCACGTTCAATAGCCCAAGGGTCTTGCTTACATATCGCATATTACATATTGAATATTTCTATGTCATTTATTCCTCGTTATGTATAACAACACAGAAGGCAATAGTAGGCAGATCAGATAGCTCAGAGAAAGAAAAGGCAGTGTGAGGTAGACGAGAGACAAAATGTGCCATATAAGTATATATTGTATTTGGCATGTGATGGTAATTGTGGCTCCTAAAAAAGCATTTAGCTCATAAATATTTTGGGTTTAGGAGGCAATAGCTCCTAAAGTTTTTTTTTTTCCCCATCTGGAGCCCTGTATACATACTTAGATCGAGCCATTTACAGCATGACACGGGGGACCAAAAGCAGGCTCTTGAAAAGGCACTCAATGCAATGTGTTCCAGTAAAACCCAGCTGCACACCTGGGCAAAAAAAGTTGTCGTGAAACCGCTGAGTAATGCAAACTTACTTTGGGTAAGTTTGTCAAAGTGCATCCGCATATTCATTGTAGCACAAGTTTCTACATACAGCAGGCTGCACAAGGCTCTTGCTAAATTCCCTGGAAGACTTTCACATAACAGCGGTCTGCCCTGCTTACCAAGCATTATCTATAGGTTTGTCGCAAAGGGCAGAACATGGCATTGATTGGAGTAATACTTCTTTAAAAAGAAGTATATCACAACTAATTTTACATGAGTGTGGATGACCACAAGCTTTATTTCCACCCCCTTTATTTTAGGAGGAATTATTGAGGACTGGGGGGTGGGGAGGTGGTTTCCAAATTAACTGTATCTTGGTTTCACAACTGCAATCCACTCACCAAACCCAGAGCAGTTACATTATTCTCTGACAAAAGGAGATTACTTTACAAATCCTGAATTGAGTTCCGTTTCCATAAATAAGATCCACATGGGCATTATGTGCAATAATATTGACATTGTGGGTTATTCATGTGTAAATAAGTACGTAGCAAGAACTATTTTGAAATCTTAGCAATACAATTTGCCCGCGGAGTCCCTCATCATAAAATTCACCGAACACAGAAGTTTCACCAAATCAACACCAGTCAGTGTTACGAAAATTGTATTTCACTTAAAGCAAGGCCAAAAAGAAAGCAAGAGGCAGAATCAGCAAAGGTCACTATAGCTAATGCAATCAAAGTTTCACAACTGCAGGCTGAGGAGGAAATAAAGAAGCTTCTTAAGAGTCTTTTCGAGCGGAAATCAAATGACTAAGTTTAATTTCAACTGTGCTGTTATCAAACTCAGGACAGGGAAGCTATCAATGGAGAAGACTTATTAATGCCAATGTATACAACTCAGAGCCACTGATACATGTGGTATTATATACAAAACAATAGATTCCAATATAGGCTGTGAAATGATTAACATGAACTTCGGCCATAACTTTTAGATTATGAGATATAGAACAGAATACAGTGTCCCAATTGGTCTAACACAGAAAAGTCCAGACTGATACCAAATACATTTTAATTGAGTCAAAAATGTTACTTGATTTTGTTACACTTGCATATATACATCACAAAAGGCATCATGCTGATGTATAGAGAGCCTTTTTCAAATAATTTTCCAACCTTTTTAACAACTGCTTCTCTAATTGGTGGCCATAGCTTTATTAAGTACAGGGCATTGGGCATTTTGTATCCTAGCCAGAATGCTAGTTCATTACAGTGCCCACACGCCAACAGGCAAATTACCACAGTGGCCTTCCTTAGGGCTGTTGGAGGAAATGGTATCAATTTGAACTGTATTTGGTCAGCAGAAATCCTCAAAGTAAACATAGGAGCAAGACCACAGACACACAGCGCCATCAGCTGGAGAAGATCACATGGATGCGCTTCTGTGTTTGAAACAGTAGTCAGTTAGGTTGCTGATTCAGAGTAGTATGTTTTGCAAAGTTTAAATACCTCTGTTTACGGTCATTTGTTGCCCTACCCAAAGCACACACAAAGTGATTCTATTGTAATATTTTAGCATTTTGAATTAATAAAATACTATTTATAAACCAACCCAAAATATATGATAAATAGAGATGCATGATACAAATGTTCACAATTTCATGTAGAGGTTCCAGAAGATAAAACCATGATACCCACCCCAACCCACTGCTAGAAGTGCAGTCTGTTAAGCTCTCAATTACGTCACTGTTACAAAGCTACATTTTTCATTTCACAATTGACACTAAGAAATCAAATATGTTTATATATACACTGCAGACGCACCATTGGCACTATGACTGGGTGCAGAGACGTGATTATACACACACGCAAATCACCTTGGCTTTAGATGAGGCACGTAAACATTTATCCGGAGATATTGTGGATGAACTTTACATAGTTCATCCACAATATCTCCTCTCTCACAAGATGATGTGGCTGTTAAGCTATCCCTTTCTTCATCGGTACTTCAGTGCTTAGCACTTCCATCATACAACAAAACTAACTTAATTCAATAAACATAAAAAATTTGGCTTCGTCGAATTTATACAGATTACTAACTTATGGGCGTCACAATATGCCTCTCACTAATATATTGGTCATACTATTAGTCTGCTTACCAAATTGTGGGAGTAAGCAAATGTCCATAGAGTTCCATAGAGTCATGCAGTCTGTCAAGGCCCTACTGATTATTGTGCATGTGCTATATAATCATGATGCAATATTGTGCAACCCTACTAAAAAACTGAAGAGTTCAAGTGGAATAGCATATAGTAATGTTTAATAGCCTGTGCCTTGGGCAGTCAAGGTGAATGGTGATTTTTATATTTTTTAACTAACACAATCCTAACAACACTTCTCTGGCTTAGGGGCTACACCATTAATTTATTTCCATACAAAATGAGTCACTTGTGGCTACAAAAGCACAATTTAAAAGTATAAAAGTAGCCTAAAATAAGGCTGAATGATATTGGAAAAATTCACACTGCGATATTTGAAATCTTTGTGAGAAATATTAAAATATTTATAAAAATGTATCCAAAATAAATGACAACAAAATAGAAATTCTAACCAATCTTTGTTGGCACAGGCAAATCAGTAGTTCATGTTCTGGTTAAATAGCATCTACTGGAAGATAGATAATTAATTTTATTTAAAATAGCTGAGAACAAAATTGAGCAAAATGAATTAAGAAAAACCAATGACAATTTTATATGTACGTTCAGGTTAACAGCTGCAGTATAATCAGGATCTGTTGACGCACTAGAGAAAGTGTGTCATCTCCATTGACTGCATAATATTTCCACAGAGCGAAAGACAAATGTCATTGGGGATTAATTTTACTTAAATTTCTTACAAATGCACCACACTGAGTGAACAAGGATGAAAATGATTATGAACTGGACAGTGCATGCAGATCTCAGGCAAAAACAGCGGAGATAAACTTCAGAACGAATAAGCCGCAAACCTGTCAAAGAATGGAAAAATTACAGATAATTATGCTGCTAAATAATACTTAAAAAACCTATTAGATTTTATACATGTTCTTGAATATTCTAATATTTGACAATGCTGACTCATCCCTACCTCATTAGCGCACACACATTAGTAACTGAGAAACAATATACTGTAGATATCCCACCAGTTTTGGTTGTTCTGGACAAATTGACAGCAGCTGCGTCATATCCACAAATGATGTGCAATGTTCCTGAAGTCTGTTGTTCCACCATTTAGCGCTGGTTAAGTTTTTCTGCAGCAACCTTGTTCCATGTCATTGGTCAACAAACTTTGCCACTCCAAGCACTGATCCACAACCTTTAAGGTGGCTGCATACTTCAATTGATAAAATTAATGTTGTTTTAGCAATACATCATGTGAGCAGTAGGCATGTGACGATGCACTCAGCTCATGATAGAAATTTCATGAAGTGTATTGTAACTATGTAATTGCAAATCAGATATCTAGGGCCCTCCCCTCCTCTAGTTGCTTTGACACACCTCCTCTACAATCTGACTAGTTATCCCTCTGAACCAATCATATTTCGTTTTGCCCTCAAAACATTTTTGTGCAAATAAAATGCAACATAGACTGACAGTGGAGCTGTCATGCCAAATCTCTGTAGTTTCCAGTTGACCTTTAGCGCTGCAGCAGGAGTTCACAGCAATAAAATATGTTTTCTAAAAAGTGCATGATTAAGAGATTGTTTGCATTTAGCTTAATAGACTGTTTTAGATTATTAAATGTATATTTTGCTCAATGACTATATGTTTCAATCAATTATAACTGTATATTTAGCTCCATAGTGATGTTTCATTGGTGTAGTTCACGACATGCGTTTAAAAATGTTTAAAAGTGTGTATTTATTAATCATTCAAAGATCTTTTGCATTTAGCTTAATAGTATGACTTGTTAGTAATGCACATTTGGCTCAATAGCAATGTATTTTTTCCTATTATAACCGTGAATTTGGCTACGAGCAAAATATACATGAATCTTTTTTACTGTCACTGGACACAAAATTGAGCAAGCTTTTCCCAAAATCGTTCAACCCTAAAAAAACACACTTAAAAATATTATTATTAAATATTATTATATGGTCATGTACCATTTGTGAGATGATACAGACAAGTGACAGGACTAATCTTTGTTTTAGCAGCAATTATTTTGATATACAGGAATCATAGGAAGTAAATCAAGAAAAATTAGTTAAGTGAACGTGATGATAAAGACAAGCCAGGCTTCAACAAAAAGCTAAATGGCTCATATCCATGGGTAAACTCGCATTAAGCAAGTGTGTCAAACCCAAATTTATGTCATCTTTTAAGATGCAATGGCATTGCAGTCATTCTGTGGTGATATTTATCTTATGCATTGCAATACTGACAGACGACTGCATTTCCAAACACTTAATGCGCAGGGCTTCCACAGAACTGATACTGATGCTCTTTATTTGGACCGTCATCCTTCAGCCATATTAGCGAGAAGGAAAATTTTAATCGATGCTTTTTTGTAATCAAGTTTGAGTTATTGTGACAGCTGTAGTGTATTCTTGTATTTATTTTGTTGATCGTAAATGTCATAACCGTGTAACGTTTGATGTGGAATGCATGCGTTTTGTTCACGTGTAACAGTGTTGTGTAAATTGTTGGCCTCAGTTTGTGGCCCTGCTAGTTTTAGACCAGCACAGGCTAAGAGAGAACAACTTCTATTTAAAAGAGATGGCATCTTGTTTATTAAAATGACTCACAAACTCACCACAACAGGCTTATTTGCGCTCTGTCTGTGGGTCTGCTAAATCGAAAACATTCTGCACCCATTAGGGTCGTGGTATGACATGCAAACAGGACGCTGTCATTTTAAGTATGCGATAGATTATTCTTACCAACATATTTGATTTTGCTGTGTCCGCATGTTGTTTGAAGTATGTGCTCACCATGCCGACAGTCTCGTTTAGAGAATGGTATGATTCGCATAAAATGTACAGAGGCAATTTATGCACCAGAAAACACAGTCTTAATAAGAGATGTCAGAGAAGAACGGCCAGATTAAAAGGTATCAGAAAAACACACTTTTTTTTTTTTAATACACTGGTCCAATAGTAGTGTGCAGAAAGTTGTGCAAGCCAATCTGAACTTGGTGGATATATCCAGAAATAGCAAGGTGTACCTAATAAAATGCCCACCAAGTATATATTATGCCAACTACGTTACTTCACTTTGGTGTTCTTTCCAGTCTAGATATCCATTGTTTGACCTCTACAGCCAAGACCTGAGCTGTTTTCCAGAGAGCAAGAAGGCTGAAACCACAACTGAACAAAGGCTGGTTTGATACGGATGTTAAGGGAAACTCAGGATGGAAACACAGATCCATTGCAATACAACCACAGAAGAACCAAGACACTCAGCAACCAAGCTTGAGGATCCTGCTAGGGGCTGTGAAAATAACTGCATAGAGCAAAGAGGTGGACTTCACAAAAGCAGAGTACAGCAAAAGTCAGAAGTGCCGCATGGTTGAAATTTTTGGATATTTGAATCTTACAATTCAGGGTTTTCAAGAATAACATGTTTCTCATACTTAAATTCTTTTATACACATAATGATTATTGTATTGTTATTTTAACATTTTGCCACTCTGCTGTCAGCTGACTACTAAAGCATGCTACTCTGCAGGTATGCGCAGGAACTGAAATAATGCTTTTCTTTTTAATTTAGCGTAGAGGAACTTAAAACCTACTACAATCCTATTTATAGCCTGTGAAAAAGTCCTTTTAAAAACCTTAATACTTTGTCTCTATTCAAAATCTTGAGACCAAGATATTTTCTGTGCATAATACACGTAGTTACACAAAGCAAAACTTCCGGCTCAGATCTCATGGGAATTAAGCCTGAATTGTATATTTCTGAAGTCTGCCAGGTTACCTGCAGTTACAAATGAGTGCGTAACACTCCCCGAAAAACAACAGCAGTACCACCCTTGTAATTTAATGGACCTCACAAGTGATTTCCCCAGATACTGATGGAGCCAAGTAATGGCAGAGAAAACATTTTCTATCTGTGACAGGCCATATTTAATCCCTCTCGTCTGCACATCCTCACACCTTCCTCTACATGCTTAAGCATGCCTGTATGTGTCAGACAACAGAACACAAAAATTACTCCATTTGCTTCAAAGGTAAGTTTAATTATAAAATATGTATACAAGACAAATCTAGCACTGTTACTCCCTACGTATTTACAGAGAATGCAAGAAGTCAGGGACTTAAGGGGAATACAGAAACACGTCACATCTTCATGCCAGGCATATAAAAGTACAAACCTGAACAGAAACCATGTTACACAATCAGAAACCGAAGTGTTCCTGACCAAAGCCGGCAATGATCACATGTAGTCCACCATACATATAAACGACCGCAGAAAGAATTACATTTCCCGAGCATGGGGAGGGGGCGGAGGATACGTTTCACGCAACATTAGTGCAACATTCACGTGCAGCTGAAAGGCACTTTAATCTGAACAAGCTGTGGAGTTCCAGGTCTGGATCTGGTGCCAGCTCACCAGCAGGTTGGCAGGTCCAGATCACCCTGCATTAACTGCCACACCATGGGGCATCCTGACCAGGACCAAAACAAACCCACAATCTAGTTTCACACTCCACAGGAAGTTCACACCATATGCCAGGAGATGCGCTTAATTCACACACAGTTCAAGATCATTTTGGCAGGCACACTTCCCAGAAGTTTCCAAATGCATTAAAACATTAGATGAGATGTATGAATATACCAAAGACAGAAATGTTACCTTAAACACAAAATTCTAGACTCAGGGTTTCCACTGGTAACATTTGTCTGTGGCAGCGCAACACACCAAAACCTTTGCTACCTAGTCAATCATCTATTCCAATGCCTCGCTCAGGAATCCAGATTCGCCCCCCCCCCCACCCATTATGGAATTCAGTTGGTTAATGGCACTAAAAGGCAACCTCACGTCATCATTTAGCAGACATCCTAATAAAATGAGCGTACTTCTCTATTTTCCAAGGAAAATAAAAACAGACAAGGTAGGTAAACAGAGCAGCCATTTAGCGACGTGGGGGTGATGGCGTCTTCCTCCTCGCTCTCTTATATCCCATTCACATGCACACAAAGAAACCCGCTGCTATATTGCTTTTTACCATTATGGTGTCACCTGAGAATGGGAGCAGAACTGTGAAGCCCACCCATTAACCAATCCCCCGGCGACCAAGTAACAGTAGCAGTAACTTTCTGAAGCAGCTCTGGTGTGAATGTGAAACCGTAACAGATTACCGTGTTTGAGGTGATCAGGGGGCGTAAGGTGGACTTTTACTCGATACATTACCAGGTTTCATATGCGACAGGGGGGTCACACACCAGAAGAGACACTTCCCACAACAAACCCACTAAAATTGACTTAGTCACGTACACAGTTAGGTTGTGTACAGTGCAGTTAGACTGTTAAGTTGAGTGAAGCACTGGAGACAGGCAAACTGTTGCGGATTTTTTTTTTGTGGTTGCTAAATAAAGTTATATCTGTCACTGAGAAAGAGATGGAACATGCTGTCACTAAACACACACTCCTCAGTCACATTACACCCACACCAAACAGGCTTGATCCACAGGAAATAGAGCCTCGTACAAAAGCACCATAATATAGACACAAACAACAACACAAATTTGACAGTGACAGATGAATCATTTTGCAAGCATATCATGCAAAATCCTATATATCTGTCAGTAGGCTGACCTCGTGTCTTACAGATTCCCAGCTCATTCAAAAAGTAAATAAAGCCCACCAAAAGATAAGGTAATTGCTTTTCCCTT
Source organism: Hyperopisus bebe (assembly GCA_026777045.1). Taxonomy (NCBI): domain Eukaryota; kingdom Metazoa; phylum Chordata; class Actinopteri; order Osteoglossiformes; family Mormyridae; genus Hyperopisus; species Hyperopisus bebe. Next base: position 307,055 of record JAODJW010000006.1, read on the forward strand.
AGGGAAATCTTGGCAAGAAGTTATCGCCACATAGTATAATTTTGTAGTAGTAATGTTATTTGTTTTGCAATTGCACGGAAAACCAGATAGAAGGTATACAATGTTGCAGTAATTTTGTAGAACTTCCAAAAGCCATGTTTTTTTTTTGAATTTGCTAATTTCAGATTACAGTATTGTTTTACCATTTGGTTAAAGTAAAATGTATCTATGCATAAACAGACTGCATTATCATCCCAAATAGCCAGTCATTCATGCGGATTGTCTTGCGCTTCTACCCACTCGTTGTAGAGCTATGCACGCAACAATGGATATTGAACTGAGGGCCTGGTCATCAACATGGAGAGGACAGAGATTCCAGCCTCCCTGCCACTCTAACTGCCCAAGGCATTTAACCAGAATTTCAGTAATCAGCTGCATGAACAGGAAAATACTGCATATATACAAAAGTACCGCTGAACAAGTTAGTTTGTAAATACCTGCATGTCTGTATACTAATATAGCTGTAAATTTACTGAAGACAGAGAGGCAGTATAAGGCACATTCTTTAAATAAGCTCATATCTAAAAATAGTATTAGGTTTGGCCTGCATTTTTACTCATTCTGATCTGCAGTGCCTGCACGTGCTGCAATTGGGGGAACAATGATTAAAAGAATTTCAGAGTAACACCATACAAACACATGAACTGGCAGGAATGCCGACAACACCACTACTGACGTCAGGACAGGGAAACCCCATTTTCCCGAAAAAACAAGGTGTTTTAAGGTGTACAAACAGGTAATCAACCATACTAATAGTTAAAAATCACCCAGAGGTCATCAGAAATTCCTCATTTATTTGTTGAATAGTTCTACTTATAGTTGAAAATCCTACTTGTTTTTGCCTCCTTGTGATGGGGAAGGTAAGCTTTCAAAGAGATCGCAGTGCAGGAGAAACACATGGGGGGGGGGGGGGGGGAAAAA
>JAODJW010000006.1:322272-350857 GCA_026777045.1 Hyperopisus bebe
AGTCCACCCTTGCATCCAAGAATAGCATGGAATGTTGTCTGGAATTATGTCATTAAATGTCAGTATGTGGCTGTAATAGGAAGGGAATCCTGCGTGTTGCAACACAGACAATATGATCCAGAAGATGAGCCAGCAATGCAGATAGGGGAAGTATGGGGGAAATCCAGGCCCTCCTGTGATCAGGCTGCATGCAGATTATTACAGCCTTACTTTTTGTGATAACTCATGCAACATTCTTGCTTCCATAAGAAGGAAAAGCAGTATTTTGAAAATGACTTTGTTCATATATGTAGTTCAAGTGATATATAACATGACATTACATCATACTTCAAGATGTCAGATAACCACGCTGCTACTAGCAGTGACAAAGACCCATTTTATTATGATGGGGTGGGGGCTGGGGAGACTGCTTGTTGTTGCTTAATTGTATTGTTTGTTATCCCTTATTACTCTTTTGGGAAAATATGTATGAAGCTTTTGGACAGTTTGACAAAATACATGCTGATGGATCAGTGATGGTGATCAGTTGAGGGACACTTTCCCTCGGCCATAATCCTTTTCAAGACACTGAAATATGCCTTTTCTCATGGCCAGCTTTGGCAAGTTTTGACACTGGGTGTCTTTCTCAGAAATCTACCTAATTTCACTGAAGTTACTGTATATGGCAAATCTACACATGGCGCTATGAATGGGGTGCATTCTGATTGCTTTAATGACAATATTTACATTGTGTTTACTATATCTGACAGACACTTTTGTCTAAAGGAATGTTCTGTCATTCAAGCACACTGCTATAATTGCTGCTTTTGCAGTCTGACATTTGCAAAAGTCTCTTTGGCCTAAGCCACTGCCTCCCTACTGGCCGTTGTTGAAGGTAAATTAGGCATGACTGCCTGTAAGGAGATGGGCAGAATGCTTGCTGATTCCTGCTGGCTACTCATTGGTCTAACAAATTGCAGCAGGTACCCTGGTGAGTGCATTAAATTTGGGGAATTGTAAAAAGTTTGTCACTTGCATAATATGATGAATTGTTGCCTTTAATTCAGCAGTCAGTGGTGAGCTGCATGTGACCAGCTCTTCATTGTCGTAAATTTTGAAGGGATTTTTTCTTTTCTGCCTGTTCTTTGATAAAAACGTGTAAAATTTAGCTGGTGGTGTAACTATGGCATTCTGGATTGGGTGTAAATACTCTCTTATCACTAATACTTCATATTTGTGGGTTTTACTTAGACTTGCTCACATATTAATCTTAAAAGACTTTTTTTTTGTTTAAAGTTAACTGAATTCAAGCTGCCCACAGAGTAACTATCAAGGCTACAATCCAAAAACAGGATCAAAAATGTCTCTTTTCTTAACATAATCCTCACTTCTATATTGAAACAAATACGATGGGCATAAAGGGGACCTGAAACCTCAGGAAGTGTGTTTTGGGACCTTTTTACTTTCTGGAAACCATCTCACTGGATGGTCTTCTGACAGAACTTCCTGACTGAGGAAGAAGTTCTGCCTTATTCAGGAGTTTCCACAACAAGGTGTTCTGTCCCAGTACGGCACTGATGAGAGAGCAGTAGCCATGAATTGAGCCAGTAGCCATGAAATTCTTCTTGTAAAGTCAAGCTTGACCTGTTAGGTGGAAGGATTGTTGTTGCCACTATTTTATTCAATCCAGTTCATCAAGCCAACTCACCCATCCAGTTATCTCTATCTGTTTTTCATCTGCTTACCCAGTATAGGTTTGCAAGGGGGGTTGCCTTAGAGGACATAAGGCTGGGGTACACCCTGTACAGGATGCCAGTCTATTGCCGGATGCATAAGTAATTTAGAGATGGGCGTGAGGTGAAAGTGCCCCCCACTGAGGGAGTCTTTGCCCACCCATTCAGCTGTTGTTCTCGTTAAAATTAAATGTAGCTGGGAGTAATGATTACGTAATTTCTGCAGTCTTGAAATGAACAAAGGGAAATGGGCTGTTCTTGGCTTTGTTCCCCCCCCCCTCCAGCCGCGCACCTCCCTCACGGGTATCTGGTCAGGCACCAGTATGTTCCTGACAACCTGCTGACAGTGAGTCTGCTTAGCAGAGTCGGAATCCTCCCTTATCAGACCTGGCAGAGGCACAGGGAACTGTGGGGGTGGCGGGGGGGGCTTGGCCTCATTTCCCCTAGTAGTATCACATGTCTATTTCATGATGTTTAAAAGACTGCAACTTTTCTTACACCTCAAAGATAAAGTCATGTGATGTTCGCTGGGATATTTCATACCTGTTGATTCCCATCAAAAAACACCTTAGCTGTGCTTGCTAGTGTGTGTTGGCATCTGTGAGTATATTTAGAGTATTTGATATCCAGCTGTGTTAATAAAAATCATGCAGAGAGAACAAAGTCGTGCTTCGCGGGCACACATGTTAAGTATACCCAACCCCTAAGCCATTCTGGGTAAAGTGCATTGCATTAATCTAAATATCAACACTGTGAGTGTGAAAGAACATATCAGGAGACTGATGTGCAGACACACTAGCATCTTGGCATGGAGAGACCCAGAAGCCAAAGGTTTTGCGGAAGTTCATAACAATAACAATAATCATTGATACTTTATTGACCCCCTTGTGGAAATTTTCTTTAAGCCTCCCCCAGTGAGCTCTCTGTAGGTGAGAGCCAGCTGGCCGTGATTGGCAGCCACCTGCAGTAGCACCTTGGGAGCTGGGGGTTAAGGGCCTTACAGACCTTCTGCTCAGAGACTTCACCCACTGAGCTGCATGCTGCCCCCATTCTGCTTACCTTCTGTTAAGAACACATTTCTTAACTTTTGTAGTAATTCTAAGACTCATTTGAGTCCTGGTTTTCCATTTAATCGGGCGCAAGACATGGCAATAAAATCACTAAGGAGTAGAATGACATAAAACAGAACATTTTCCATCTTTTATCTGATCCCTTCTGAGCATAAAAGGGAAGTGATACGTGCAGCCGGATAAAACACAGAGAAGGGCCGATGTGAGATCTTAGAAACACAATGTCTTTTTATTATAACTTAAAATTCCCTTTTAAAACAGGATAGTTCTCTTGCAGTAGCATTGTGTCCTTCAAGGCCCTGCCTCCAAAGTATTACTGTGTGAGCCTTCCTGTGACAAACCTAAAGATTAACCTACTTTTTCCACATTTTCCAGTCTGTATAGCATTTTCTCCCAGAGCACTGTGCACCATGCTGTCACCTTTACGGCGCTCCTTCAAACAGTGGCCATGTTGCTTTCAGTAACCCCTGTGGGAAAGTCTGGCTTTGCCTAATTGCTGTCCGTTTTCACAAGGCTTTAGCCGCCCTGCTGAATGAGCCCTGGTTGCCTCTTGGGGAATGGGATGGGCGGTCTGAGCTTAGAAAGTGGGACTTTCGAGTGGGACTTTCGGCTGGGGTGCCTTTATTCTGTGCACTCCGGGGGGATTTTGGGTAACGTGCCTCATCTGTGGCATTAGCATAGCTGGAAAATAGGACTCCCCAGCATCTACTGTGACATCTGAGGTGTTTCAGCTGTTAAAATTGCTTTGTCAAGCCCCCCCCCCCCCCCAATCTGTTAGATTTAAGAGCACCTTGTGCTCAAAAAAGTGATGATTCAGCTCCCTCTGCTGACAATAAATATTGCAGTTTAATGCTTTGAACATCACTTATTTTAGAGCAAAGTTGCACCTCTGCCAAACAGTGAACTGGGCGGAACCCTTTTAGTTTTCAGGTGACTGCCGTTAAATGAGAAAATGAGACGCACTTTGTAGAATTTGTGCTATTCCAGGATGGATATGGACTGCAATGGTAAGGAGAGATGCGGTCATCTTTGGTGGCGTTCTGTGACTAAAGGATGTTTAGCCATACATAGGCTGCAGGAAAAGAATCCATCTGTCAGTGTGCCACTCAAAAGGTCTTGTTGTGTCCTATCGCCAAAGGTAGTTTAGGTTTCCTCTTTGAAATACTTAATTATGTACTCTGAATGTGTAGTTAGGCTGGGTGGGCAGGCATGGAACTGCCCACCATCAGGAACTCCAAGACAGAGAATTCAACAGCGCATTAATAAAACTGTCTGGCAAATTGTTAAAATTTTATGAGGTATTTTGTAGTGCGTTATGGAGATAAGGAGTCTCCAGCAGGTCTAATGAACCATGGCAGCTTAACTGGGTGGGAGAGGTGGGAGGGAACAGAGGCATGAGGAATCCCTGAGCACCAGCACTCCAACGACACGGGCATCTGCAACATAAATGTGTACATGTGCATGGTGAAGTTTAATGGTAAAATTTGGTCCAATGTTTACGGAAGTAGGAGTCCATAAGAATATGAAAAACATATTAACAATCATCTTGGTTTTTAACACAAATATCAGGAAAACCTAGCATTTAAGATAAACCACATTAACACGCAACGGTAGCAAAAACCTTCAGACATAGTAGACGCGTGCTGTAGAGCTTGGAAGTTTTGCCGTGTAAGAAAAAAGAGCAGAACAGTAATATTTTCGATTTGCTTTTTGTTTGGCAACATTTATTGTGGATGAACCCCCCTGTTTGTTGGCATGGAAAACACATTTTACCATGGATTTATCTCAGTGACTGAATTATTTCATTAACGTTAATGTTTAAAAAATGTGGTTAGCCGTCCAGTTCCTTGTGGTAATATAATAATGAATTCCGTGGTGATGTCACCATTCGTCAGGGAGAGAGTACTTTTCAAATAAACTAGTGAGTAGTAAATAACATTGTTCTAAAATGGTTTTGTGATAATTACTTTCCTTCAGTCAAGTGTCACTCACCAAGTGTGAGAGGATAGATGACATAATGTTGCTGTCACAGTTGTTGTCGTGTTTTTTTTTTAATTTTAGCTGCTGTTCACCCTCGTCAGTAGCTTCTCTGCACTGCCTCTGACTCCCAGCACTGCAACGGAGCCGCTGTCCACCCGCCAGTACTACCACACAGACCCCAGCACAGGTGCCCAGCTAGCTTGTGACAAGTGCCCCGCAGGCACCTACGTCTCCCAACACTGCACCCAATACGCCGTGCGTGAGTGCAGTCGCTGCCAAGACGGCACTTACACACGTGGTGCAAACGGTGTCCGCCAGTGCCACCACTGCCGGAGCCACTGTAAGGCACCCTTTGTGCAGAAGGCCCCCTGCACCGTGACGTCCGACCGCGTGTGTGCCTGCCCGCCGGGCAGATTCGGCGACGGGGGCGACTGCCGGCCGCACACACAGTGTGGGAAGGGCTGGGGCGTGAGGAAGAAGGGAAGCGAGACGGAGGATGTCAAGTGCAGGCCGTGCTCGCCTGGGACCTTCTCTGACACGCCCTCCAGCGTGCTGAAGTGCAGGACTCACACCAACTGCACAGCACATGGCCTGGCGGTGCTGGTCGAGGGCTCCAGGGAGTCAGACAACACCTGTGGTGTCCTGCTCACTAACGAATCCTCAGCCACGCTAGATCCAGCTTGGCCGACATCTGCTGAGGCCATCTTGGCTGTTTTGGTGCACAAAGGTAAAAACCGGGGTTCGGGGTACATGTGCCAGTGTTATTATATCCAGGATTTTCAAATTCTTCTGTCCTGTGAATCTGTGTCCTGAAATCTGTTCTCTTTTGAACACTAGCTTTGGCGGAAAGTTTTGTGACAAGTGTTGCTACGGACTGATAACTGGATTGAATTTTTGTCCTAGTGCTGCAAGATATTTCATTATATTGATGAGTTTATGAGGTTTTTGAGACTCACTCTGGGGTTTATATAATATGTATTTAATATTTAAACATATATTACCTGGCCACTTTTATACATAATTCTAATACGTTGCTCTGCTTCTGGAAACATTTATTGGAGATTCTGGTCCAGGTTGATGTAATTGCATCACATCATTGCTACAGATTTGTCAGCTGCACACTCATGCTGCACATTCCTTGTCTCACCACATCCCAAAGGTGCTGTATTGCCGTGGTTCTCAAACGAGGAGCCACAGCCCACTAGGGGGCCTCAACGAGGCCTGGGGGGGGTGCATACAATTTGTTTGAGAAGAGTAGAAAAATATGACAAAACCTAGATCGGGGTGGCAGCCTATATTGAATTTCTATGGTATGGTATGTCACTCTTTTTCAAAATGAGATACAGCCACTCCTCTACTTACAAACTTTCAACTTACGAACTTTCAGACATTCGAACAAAGAAGACTGTAAGTCCAAATTGTGTTTCTTGGGCTCCCGTTTCCTGTCCGCAACATCAAGTTTTTTTTCTGAGCGCCAATTCCGCCTTGTATGACTTCTGGCCACTACTCCCGCCCCGCAGCAGCGTAGCGTGCGTACTCCCAGCATCCTAGTTTTTTGTACTTGCGTATACCCTTAAAATGTTGAATAACGACTTACGAACATTTCAAGTTATGAACAGTTGTTTGGAACGTACCTCATTCGCAAGTAGAGGAGCGTCTGTATAGCATGATATAACATGATCACCGTTTATATTAATATGCATTAACAGTTTGTTAAAATTGTTTTTAGGGCTTTATTCAAGTTTTTAAATGGAAACCAATAGTACTCCTTCTTGGTTGTAAACAACAAGAGAGCGATTGTAATGTACCACAGAATTCACAATGAAAATTAAACCGTTCAGCTAGTGTCTCTGGGAAGCCGATGGAGGGGAAAGGCGAGGAATCATTGTTACTTGGTTAATTTAATTTCAAAACATTGTAAAAAATATTGGAATTTGCAATATATGTTTTAATTTGTTGAAGATTAATACCTTAGAATAATAATAATAAAACAAAAAACATTGGCAATGTTTATCAGTGCAGAATGCATACAAGAAAAACAATGTCATAAGCTGTGCAGCGTTTTCCTGGACATTGGGAGTCCTTGGATGGAAAATAGGTTGAGAACCACTGCTCTGCTGGATTCAAATCTGGTGCTTTGGGCAGCCATTGAAGTACAGTAAACTCATTGTCATGTTTATGGAACCAGATTGAGATTTGTGACCTATTCTGCAGGAAGTAGCAACCAGAAGATGCAGCTATACATAGATAGGCTTTGGCATTTAATTGATGCTCGATTGGCAGTAGGGGGCCCAGTTTGTGCCAAGAAAACATTCCTCATATCAGCAACGCAAATTGCTGACACAAGGCAATTTGCGTCCATGGATTCATGCTTAAGTTTATGTTAAATCTGGATCCTGCCATCTGCATTTCTCTGTACATATTAAAGCAGATAACATTTTTCCAATCTTCAGCTATCTAGTTTTGGTGAGCCGCAGTGTCCTTATCAGTATTTTCCTGTGTTTAGCTGAAAAGTGGAAACTGATGTGGCCTTCTGCTGTTGTAGCCTATCCACGTCAAGGTTCATCGCGTTGTGCAGTCAGAAATGCGTTTCTGCTCACCAAGATTACAAAGAGTGGGTATTTATGTTAGTGAAGTCTTCCTGTCAGCTCTAACCAGTCTGGCCATTCTCCTCCGATCTCCCTCAAGGCATTTCCGCCCACACAAATGCCGCTCACTGGATGGTTTTTCATTTTTCGCATCATTCTGTGTAAACTCTACAGGCTGATGTGTGTGAAACCACCTTGCCTGGCACCAGCAAACATGCCACGGTCATAACTCACTTAAATCGCCTTTCTACCTCATTCCGGTATTTGTTCTGACCGTTTACTGAAGCTCTCGACCTGTATCAGATCAGAGCATCTCCAAAATACCAAGGCTTGTGACGTGTTCACAGTCAGCCGTGGTGAGAACCTACTGAGAGTTGTCCAAGAAGGGAAAAACCATGATCTACCAACAGAATGCTGGGCAACTAAGACTCATCAATGTCAGATGTAAATGAAAGATCTCCCGTAGGGTATGAATTATTGGAAAGCCTACTGTGGCACAAATTGCAGATAGCTTCACGTCCAGGTGGCGCTAATGTTTTTGCGCATCAATATACAGATATACTGCGTGTGTTTCTACCTAAATGGGAAACATGTTGGTCTCGTACCTTTGGTTTAGGCTACGTCTAACTATTCTTGGGATTTTTTATACTGTCCAGACATTATATTGATGATATTTTTAAAAGCAGTTAAAATATATTTAAAAGCACACACACTGTTAACACTATTTAGGATAAAATTTGTTAAGTGCGTGTGTGTGTGGAGGGTCCCATGATAAATCTTGCCGGCAAAATCCTAATAGTTTCCAGGTTGTGCTTTTTACGTTGTCATGGGTAGCTATATTGCTGCAAACTTCATGTTTTTCACCCATTACTTCACTATTACTCATTTCTTGCTGGATAGTTTCAGCCGTTCTGGTTAGCTCAATAAATGTGTAGAAGTCTGCCCCTAATGGCAGTGGCAGATCCATTATTTTACAGGCTGACAAGATGCATGTTAGATGACTAACAGTAGCCTACATAAAACTTCAAGAATTTGGACATGGATTTTTGCTGCCGATTATGTAAATATTTTTTTTATTCAAATTTTCCTCAAATAAAGAGGTTTGACCTCACAGGCCTAGTGTGCCCATCCCAAGATAGACCGGCAGTCTGTCTATAGTGTTCCATCCTCCTAGGGGAACCTTCTGGATCACCTTGGCCCTGCTTTGTGAACCTGTACTGGGGAGAAGATGTGGAGGGATAGTTTTAACACACACTTATTAGTCTAGCACAAATTTAGGATCACTAGGTTATTGGGTTATGAGAGTGTGTTGTGTGTATTGTGTTTTATATATAACAGAAGTTTAAATTGATTCTGACTTGTAAGAGGCAAATGGAGGCGTTATTTTGAATTTCTCCGGTGGTGTAAACTGGCTTTCCTTTCTCTTCAGTCCATCAGTAGAATATAGCTCCTGTTTTCAAGACAAACTGATTATTTCAGCTGAGCAAAACCCCTGTGAAACCTGTTGAAGATATCAGAGTTTCCATCAACATGTAGCACTCACAGTTAGCTCCCTGCGACTGTGCCAGAGTAGAAATCTGAAAAATTGATGGGAGTCTTCCTGTTCAGTTAGTTGGTTATTGATGAACTTCGTTACTTAATGAGTTGCTCTGGGTGAATGGGGGGGGGGATAGTGTGGAACCAGAACAGGATGAATGTTGCTAAGGCTCTATCTGCACTAATATGTTAAAAAAAATTACGGGAGTTTCCGAAAGTAAAGATCTGCGTTCGCACTACCGTTTTCACAAGCCTTGAAGAAAAACTTCTGCGTTCACACTGCTCCATGTAAAAGGCAAATTACGTAGCTATAAGAGTGGCTGCTAATGTATATATTTCTGAGATTTTTCATTTGTACATTTAACCAAAGCTTTTTATAATATATTTTTAGAAGTGGCTCACTTTATATTTTATTTATTTGTTGTAGCCTGAGCACAACGTGTTATTTGCACGTTTTTTTGTCCAACCAAAAAGTGGCTAAATATATATTTTGAATCATTTATTTTGACTTTGACTAGTAATAAAGTTCAGTTTTTATAAATACACTAAACTGTTGTTTAATCTCACACACAACCATGTGTTTAAAATAAATGCATGTATTTTATTTAGCATCGCAAACACAAAGTTGTACATAAGAGGAACCGTCACAGCAACAACACAGGGATCCAGAAATTTAGGCACTACATGTTTCACTCTCTTCCCTCAATTTAAGTGCACTCTCATGTTCGATGGCTGGATGTCTTTATCATAAGCTAGAGCTGCACTTAAACTTGGCTTAGGTATAGTCTCGTTTGTGAACATCATACAATAGTTGTGAACATCATGCAATATACACAAAACACAATTAGCTGCACGCAAGTAAATCCTCCATGTTCACATGTGGCTTACTTCCGTGAAAACAAAGGCAAAGCATTTTTCATTCCCGTGTGGAGTAACCAATTAGGAAAAGAGACATCAAAACGAAGAGAGCCAATCAGGAGAGGGTCACAAGTTAAGTATGAATCAATCGAAGCTCATTGATGCAGATGTAACAAAATTTTTACGTTTATGAATCTCCGCCCTTATGCGTTTACAGAAAGATTAGTTGTCGAAGAGTGGCAAAATTTTTCTGTTTCTGGAAAAAAAAGATCCGTGGTAGTGTGAAGGCTAAATTGGAATAAAATTTTTGTGTTACTAAGTGAAAACGTATGTGGACGGACCCTTAAGGCTCTTCTAACCACAAGAATGACCTCTTGTCACCTACTGCCCATGTGCTCCTGTCCTTTGTTATGTAAGTGCCCCCCCAGTCTCAGTTATGCAATTTATATATGGGCAAGTGAACCAGTGCTTTTTTAAGTTTTGCATATGAGATGCTTCTGTCCAGTTCAGAGGGATTTACAATGTTTTCACCTGTTTACACATCTGTATATTTTACACCAAGCAGTTTCTTAAGAGCCGGACTAAAGGGTACAATAGTCTGTACCTTTAGGCTGGATTTCATGGTCAAACCACTATGTTGGCACATGTGCAACCAGTTTAACAGGATAACATGAATGGTGAGCAACTTAATGTCTGTTATGTTTTACTACGTCATCTGACTAGGCAAAGGTTAAACTACATTAAACTACTGCACCCTAATTTCAGGTTAGCCACCGGAACATTTTCTGTTTAAATGTCACATAAAAAGTAACTTGAGGTTTACTTTGGGGAGGTGGGCAACCAACCATATATTGAACAGTCCTGAAAGACATCACCTAGGCAACTAATTAAATGCAAGCAAAGTGGGAATCGCTGTGTCCTCTGATATGGGAGATGTAACTCAGGAACAAAGGCAGGCTGTTCAACACGGCTCAATTTCACATCCACAGCAGCTCCAAACTGGCCAATAATGCTATTTGTGTTTGCCATAGCATCTGATGGAAGGCTGTTCCTGCACCTAGCCTGGTGTTTGTACTATACGTGCCTTGTTTTTTAGCCTAACAGGTAGAAGGCATAACTTGCGTGATTTTGTCCTTACCATGTCTTTCGTTGTGCCTATTTCAGCCTCCCCTGGTGTAGTGCATGGCCATGTTGATGGGATGCATGGTTCTGCAATAGAGTTTCTTAGTATTTTTAATGGGAAGTGAATGAAAGGAACTGAAATTTGTTGATTTGCATGTAGTGAAATGACAATAAGGAAGTGACAAAAAACCAAAAACAAAGGAAAATGAGCAGTATTAGTCTATTTCAGATATCGTATTGGATTATTCAGGCAGGTCACAGCTGGCAGGTATCAGGCTTGAGGATATTTTGTACATAATAGACACATCCTATTGAAATTCTGCCCTTGTGTTTTGTTGCCTGGATTAAGGCTCATTTTGACTGAATTTAAGTCTCTCGCTTTGTACCTCTCACTGTACGTCTTTGTGTAGACACCTTCGACATGACGACAGGTGTTCACGACTCGCATGTGCCGCCGTCGCAGTCAGGCAGCGGAGAAAAGCCGGAGAGCATCGCGATTACAGATATGGCTGTGGAAGCACTGGGCTATGACACATCGACCACAGGATCTCCAGAGAGCCACTTTAAACCACCCCTCGACCTCCAAGACCACCAGCCAGCCACCAAGCATGCCATGGACTCTCAGGGTGTGCAGGTAGATAACAATGTGCTGAGCCCCAGGTCCTGGCCCCCCCGGCGTGGGTCTCCTCGGGGTCATGCTAACCAGCATTTCGACATCAACGAGCACCTGCCCTGGATGGTGGTGTTGCTCCTGCTGCTGGTGCTGGTGGTCATCGTGGTGTGCAGCGTGAAGAGGAGCTCACGCATGCTGAAGAAGGGCCCACGCCAGGACCCCAGCAGCATCATGGAGAAGGCAGCCCAGAAGAAGCCTGCTGCCCCCACACAGGTGAAGGAAAAGTGGATCTACTACTCCAGTGCCCAGGGTGAGTGCAGGGGTTTCCGTTAGCATCGGAGGTACTGGGTACTAGGAGTGGTAGCACAAGATTTTAGTAAAAATATCTATAGCAGTGTTTATCAATGCAGTCCTGGGGGATCCGCAGACAGTCTACATTTTTGCTCCCTCCCAGCTCCCTACTGGCAGCAAAAAATGTGGACTGTCTGGCAGGGAGCTCGGAGGGAACCAAAACAGGTACCGTCTGTGCTTCCCTGAGGACTGGTTTGGGAAACACTGATCTATAGTGTATTTTGTTTGTATTCAGAGGGAAGAGATCATGATAGTGTTTATCTGTTGTTTTTATTAATTTGCCTTAGTGGAGACTTTTAAACTTTTTATGTGGATACATATTTAGTAAATGATTCAAGTCAAGAACCTTGTCTAAAGGTAAGAATGCTATTGTTCTGGGACTTAAACTGACCTTTGTCTGGGCATAGAGATATTAAAACATGGACACAGTGACTGATTACTCTTGTCAGTATTCTCAGGCTGTAAGTTACTTAAAACAATCGGGCCATTGGTAATGCTTGTCATCTGATGTCTGTATGTAAACTTTGCCCCTGTTGTGCAGCTGATGAGCTTTATTATACCAGTGCATGTAAATTTATTTAACGTCTGCTGCTAGAACAGTATTCTTATTATCTTGCTGTGAAAGGTTAGCACTGAACTGTACATAGCATATATGATTTGAGATCTCTGCCTATTGTAAGCATGTTGCCAGGAAGTACCCAATCCATTCCGACCAATAGCGTCATGTGAAACAACCAGAAGGTTATGTAATAACAACTCAGCCTGTTCCCGGGTTCCTTTCTCTGTCCAATCAATGTTCAGACCTGTCAGGCAGTGGTTGTGTTTGGGGGAGGTCAGGGGGTTAGACTATCACGAGGCTGTGGGGGGGGATGGGTGGAGAAACCAGAAGCGCCTTTCTGCGGCATCTGTGAGCTGATTGTCCTGTTAAGTAGAATGGGTTGGCTGCTAGGTTACACTGGTGAAACTTTAGCATGACGACTTAGAGTGTGGCTTGGTGCCCCCCCCCCCAAGGGTATCTGGCTGCTCAGAAACCCAACCCGGTGCAGTCTGAACCGGATTGTTCCAGTTCCGAGGTTTAAGTGCCCTTCCAGTTTCACCATGGCACAGACATGCCCCTAGGAAGAAATGAAAGAGAAGCCAGTGATAGAAGCAGAACTCTTCTGTCTCGGCGAAGGTGCAAAATTGCTTATGTAGCCAATGCCAGAGATGAGCGGAGGTATTCAGGACTGCCACGGAAATTGCGTATAGAAAAGCCGGATTAAACATGAGTGCATGTTGTAATTAAGGGTGCTTTCCGTGGAGCTGTACACCACTCAGTTATGGCATGTAAGGGTCACTTTCATTATTACTAAGTTGTTTTTCAAAAGTAGTACAGTTCACCCAACTATGAAATTTACTAATTTAATTCTTCGAATTTATATCCTTCAACAGCAGTCACACAGGTGTATTCCATACACTTTCGAGCATCTTTGTTGTAGAAGAAACCGTCGCTCCAGCGGATGATATGTTGGGGTTCGGTGCTGTTCGTGTGGCCAGGCAGTGAATGAATGTTAAATGAATGTTACATTCCTATAGCGCTTTTCAAGAAACCCAAAGCTGCTTCAACCACCGCCACTGTGTAGCGCCCACCTGGTTGATTTCATGGCAGCCATTCTGCGCCAGTACACTCACCTGAGCTAAGGTGATGAAAGGGTCAAGAGAGAAATTACCAAATAGATATAGGGGCAGATTAAGAGGCTAGCTTTGAAAGTGGGCAGTTTAGCCAAGGCATCAGGGTACCACCCCTAGTCTTTCAAAGGATGACCAGGGATCATTTATGACCTCAGAGAGTCAGGACCTTGGTTATATGTCTCATCTGAAGGACAGCACCATTTTCATCTTTCTTTTACTAACCTCTTGATGAGAACACTGTCATTTACCTACGTACTGAAACTTTGAAGCCCTTTTTCTCAGTCTCAGTGTCAGCATAGTTACCGCGTTTCTCTTGGTGAGGCAGGATCGTCAGGTGCTGTGCTAATCACTGCAAACTCATTCAGATAATGGCTCAGTTTCCCCAGAACTCTCCAATAATAGGATATACAGGGAATTCCTGAAGCCTTTCCAACAACACATAGCTTTTTACTATGTTGTTTACCTCTGATATTAATTGCATTTTGAATTCAAAGCACGATGTGAATTTAGAGCATGCCTTTACAGAACTTTTTGTTTAGTGGATGCAGTGTTTTAATTTGACAGCGTGTCTGTGCAGCAGGTCTAGGTAGAGTGTATGCATGCATTTATGCCCCAGAAGTATAAAACAAAACATTTCCCTAATTAATTCAAGGTGTTTAATTGGTTAACCTGAGGGCTTTCATGTCTATTTACTAGACTAATTAAACCAAGGGTAATAAAGGCTGACCATGGGAAACGCGTATAAATGGTGAGGGAGGGGTCGTACGAATTATAGATCCTTTCATATGAGGCCAGGAATCACCGAGGAGGATGAAACAGAACATGCATTCTGAGATCAAAGAAGAAGGAACCAGCCTTGCTTCCCTGCTGTTTACAATTCCCATTGAGTTATTGTAGTGGGTCTTACCCATGAGAACACATCTATTTTAGTGTCAGGGTGGGCCCTGTGTTTCTGAGGCCTTTCTTTCGCTCTCATTATTTATTCTGGAGCTATGGCGGATTCTGGGCAGGCTGCTGTCATGCCACTTCAGCTTGCTGTCGGCGGGTGTCGCAGGCTGCTGTGCGCGTGGCAGGTCAGCGGGTTCTTATTTGTGGACGGAATTTATGCAGCATCCCGGCTGCCGGTAAACAAGCATGAAGAAAGAAGTAACAAAAGGGAGGGATTTTCAATTTTTTTCACCCAGTCACGCAATATGCAACGTCTGCCAAGTCAGTGGTCAGAAGGTAAAGGCTGCAGAGTGATTCTATTTTGTCATGCCTTGTCACAGACATGTTTGTCCAGCTTGAAATAATGCGGCTTGACATGCCAAGGAAAGCCTGGTCCCACCTCATCTGGTTTGTCATTCCCTCTTTTAATAAAGACATTTAATCCCGAATCTCTTTCATAAGAGGTGCTCCCACCCAGTGGGAAGGGCCTTCCAGGGGTAGCGCTTCCTGACTGGGGGGTGCTGTAGCTGTCCCTATGATAGCCATAGCACCACTTTAGCACCCCTAAGAAATTTCTGTGGCTTATTTAGATTTTTAATGTGTGAATACTACAGCTCTGGAAGTAATCAAGAGACTACTCTATTTTTTTTTTAAGAATCTGCATCATTAAATCCTGGTTTAATCCCGGTTCTGCTGGCAGAAAACTACACTGAGCGGCAGGTTGCTTCCAGGCTCAAAATTTATAAGAGTGCGGTACACAAGAAAAATGTGAAGCAGGAGATACTGTGAATGGCCAAGAAGCAGCCAGGTAGAGGGCGTAAGGGACTTTCTAATACCAGAGATGACCGTCAACCGTCAACCTCATGAATAGAAAGATGACCTCAAGTGACCTTCAGAAAGAATGGGAAAAATTAAGTGTAGGTATGAAGTGCACTGCTAGGACAATTCATAACAGACTCCTAGAAGAAGGACTGAAGACCCAAAAAGCAAGACAAAGCCCTTCATCAATGAGAAGCAGGGAAGAGCCAGGCTGGAGTTTGCAAAAAGATGTATAGTTTACACAGAAGTGGATATGTCCCCTTGAATGTTTATGCCACATTTGACATCATTGTTCACCTCCGCAGATGAACGCCTACTGCACAGCAAATTTGTGTCCATGCAGCAGTGGTCACACAGCTCTGGACACACTGCGCATGATCGATTCGCTAGCGTCCACTTTAAATACCAACATGGATGCTTTTGATGAGTGTTGGGGTGAACTGGCTCTCTGAAATTGTAAAACACAAAAAAATGGACACAAACCTCACTGCTATGGTACGTGTGCAGGGAATATCATAATAATATTTTATTTAATAATAATAATAATTATTATTATTAATAATGATAATAATAAAAATATAAGTGCAACACGTTGTGCGCATGTGCAAAGTACGCGGCTTGACCGGAGATCTGCGAGCATTTCTGTGTACGCATACGCAGAGTGGATACGGGAATGTTGCGCTTGTGTGTGGAGAAGTATGGACCAGCCAGTTTCAGAGCACCCTCGCCGAAAAGTCAAGCAACCCCATAGCGTCAGCAGAGGAAAATCTTTGTTGCCGCCACGGCGGCCTTTGAACCTTTGCTCCATGTACTTGGTGTTCTGCCTGCAAATGCAAAATTTCCGGCTATTCCACTTCTGAGGCTCACAAAGCTGCGTACGCTGAGCTGCTCAGTGAACAATTCTAGGCACGCTACAGAGAATTAAACTGGTGTGATGACAGCAAAGGCATGGATGCAACCAGAGCGGAAAATAACATGCCAAAGTACATACCAAACATGCAGTAGTAACCAAATAAATAAACACTTTTATAACAACAACAAATAATAAAATTAATTTCTTAGTTCCTGAGGCACATAGTATTATCAAAAAACATTTTTTTAGCTGGATTACTGTTTATATACATGTCTGCTTTACTTTTTTAAATGTTTTTTTTCTGGATAGTGCATGGTGCTGCAGTGGTTAGCACTAATGACTCACACCTCTGGGATCCATGTGTGTGGAGTTTGTATGTTCTCCCCTTGTTGTTGTGGGGTTTCCTCTGGGTACTGTAGTTTTCCCTGCCGCCCCAGTTCTAAAACATGCTGAGGTTAATTGGACCTCTCCATTAAGTGTCCCCTAAAATGGGCTGGCACCCCATGAACCTTAATTGGACAGGTGGTTACAGAAAATGCATGGAAGTATTTTTACTTCCACTATCTCACCGTTTTGCAGAGCTGAAGATGTCCTCTGATATTTGGGCAGGAAAAGTGGTGCCCTAAAGCTACACAACAGTACAAACACATAATGATCCAGTGACCTCCATTTGACTGATACACTTTAATTCAGGATCAGGACATCAGATCTACTCAAAATCAGCAAAATGTAGGGTTACTGGTTTCAACATGAGTTAATGTATACCTCCCTCTTGGGTTTAGGTGTGAGAGGAAGTCCTCAGATTTCTGGAAGGTGAACTGGGACAGGAAGTGTTAGGCTGAACTTAGAGAATGGATGACAAATGAATCAGAAATGCTTAAAACCAATCTTTCACATGAACAAGCCTTCAAAATGGATGTATTTTTAGAATGTGTCTAGTCATCAGTAGCTTGACCCCAGTCTTATTAGCAACCTATTCCTGACCTGGATGAATGCCACAGAAAAATGGGAATGGTTTTGTAAGAGGTGAAGAATGTCAGTGCCATGTTTCACTCTCCCTCCAGGCGTGGATATCCTGAAACTGGTCTCCACCCAAATTGGCAGTCAGTGGGTGGACCTGTATCGGACCTTGGCCAACGCCACTGAGCGAGAGGTGGCGGCCTTTTCCAATGGGTACGCGGCCGACCACGAGCGGGCGTACGCCGCACTGCAGCACTGGATCATCCGCGACAGTGACGCCAACCTAGCTAAACTCATCAACGGCCTGCACCGGCACCGGCGCATTGACGTGGTGGAGAAGATCCGCTGTGTGATGGAAGACAATCCTCAGGTGAGTGGAGCAGGTTCTTCTTCCCTTATCTGTGCTTGTACCCGCTGCACCTGCCGCTGATCCTGTCTGTCAGAGCGCTAAAGCTTTGTCACACATACAGTACTGTGCAAAGGTCTTAGGCAGTCAAAGGAAATGCTTATTGCTATTTATCTAAGTAGTGCTCAGAACAAAAAAGACAATTTAACATTAGAACATATGAAAATTAAAGGTAACACAATAAAAACTTAGAAGAATTTCCTACGTTCTCCAAAAACTTACCGATATTTTGTTGGATGGGTTAGATGAACACCACTTCAGTTCCCAAACCTCTCCTCAGGGGCACCCTGGCCGTTCCATGCATTTGTTTCATTTCACATCCAGCTCAATTCATTAATTAACCTAATTAGTTTAAGAAAGTCAGACAGGTTTAGATTAGCTATACAAGGTGGGGTACGGGTCAAGTCAAAAAATTCATGGGTGTATTTGGATGGTTGTTATACTTAGCAAATACTGGGGTGACTTTAGCAGAGGTTTTGAAGAGGCTAAACTGACACACTTTGACAGGCATAATATCATAGTTTTACATCAACATGAAGATCATTTGAGCATCATTTTCTTAGACTTACTAAGACATTTGCACAGTACTGTACATGTCAGCATGTTAATTTATTATGTCTAAGCTGCTGCTGAGTAATAAGTTCACTGCAAAGAGCCATATCGACCGGCGTGTCTGAGGGTATCCACATCCGCTTGGACAAACAGAATCTGACACATGACACAAATGCCACTTAAAGTTCAATCGGCTCTGAGAGCCTCGCTCCTCCTGAAAGAGGACTATTTTAATACGGCATTGATCTGACCCTTCCCTATCTTTTTCTGTGCTTTGTTCCAGCACGCTCAAACATACACACGGTCATAACCAAGGTCACTTCAGGAGACTGGGCTTTCACCCTGTGTGTTAATGGCTGGTGCTAATTTCAGAACAGGACAAAGAGGAAAACAGAAACAGAAGCGGGGAGGTGGTGGGTTCTCCCATTCTGTAAATGATCTTCCTTTACTATCTAGCTGGGCACCTCATTATACTCAAGGCCATTACCCTTGCAAGGTTAGATACCACAGATAAAGAGATACATCAGTTAAGCCTTGAAATCTAATTTCACCTGTCATCACCATGTAATTATATGTATACCTGAGCTGAAACTGTAGACTTTTCTAATTGATGTTTTTTTTTTTTTCCAAAAAATGCTGCATTCCAGGTAATGAATCCTAAGGTGACACATTGTATGCCGTACTCATAGCTTCCCTGGCGTACTTCGTACCTTCTGCTTAACACTAGAGCTTAGTGGTGTCATGGTTTTGAGAAGATTGGAAGGAGGACAGCTGCGAGACCAGTAAAGGATTGATAGAATAGTTTCGAGTGAAATCTGAGGTCATTTTAAGAAAAAGTTTTTAGTCTTTTTGGATGTTTATATTACACACACACACACACACACACACACAAACAAACCCACACACAGTTCTTTTAGACTTTCTAAGCTTCCATGAAAGTTTATATAATATTTAATTTCAAGTAGACTTTTCCAAAACCCAAGCTTTACCAGGAATCTTTTGTAGGTACTGGCAAACCGGAACAGCTGTCGGCACAGATTACTGGAACAGAATGTTCCATCTTGAGGGTGCCATGTGCATGCGTGACTGACAGTATCTGATGGACTCGTTACAGTTCTTTGTCGAGACTCGTTGCGATGCCCGTTTTCAATTTCTCATTTGATGACGGAAGGACCTGCATCACAGGTTCCTCGGGGTGACTATCAATGTTCCAACATCTGCCAAAAAGGGTGACGGAAGGCAGTTTGGGACAGTAATTATGGGGACCCTGTCGCAAAAACCAGCAGGCACAGAAGTTTAGCCCACTGAGCCACACACCAACCCCAAATGGAGCAGAGTAGCTCCACATGCTCATTTAATGTCAGTAAGGTCTGGAATCCTGGGTCTAGATGCTAATCCCGATTGTCCAGCGACTGTTTTAATGTAATTGATTGTACAGTAAATGATCTGTGACCTGAGCTGGGCAGGGTTGGCTAGTTCATGCTCCCCTGTCCTCTGCATTACTAACGGTCCTTGAGTAGCTTTGATAGTGATATGGTAACAGTAGGGGCAGTGCGGAGGTGCAGTGGTTAGCACTGTTAGCTTTGTTAGCTTTGACAGTCATATGGAAACAGTAGGGGCAGTGCGGTGGTGCAGTGGTTAGCACTGTTAGCTTTGACAGTCATATGGAAACAGTAGGGGCAGTGCGGAGGTGCAGTGGTTAGCACTGTTAGCTTTGACAGTCATATGGAAACGTGCATGCGTGCGGGCAGTGCGGAGGTGCAGTGGTTAGCACTGTTAGCTTTGGCAGTCATATGGAAACAGTAGGGGCAGTGCGGTGGTGCAGTGGTTAGCACTGTTACCTCACACCTCTAGGACCACAATTCAAGTGTCTGCCACGGCTCTGTGTGTGAAGTTTGCATGTTCTCCTTGTGTCATTTTGGGGTTTTCTCCAGGAACTCCAGTCCCAACCCCCAGCCGAAAACACATATTAAGATAATCTGGTGTTACCAAATTGCCCATACTGTAAATGTGAGTGTGCCCTGTGATGGGTTGGCGCCCTGTACTGGGTGGTTCCCTGGCATGAATATGACAAGTGGGTAGAATAAAAAGTATGCAGCAGTGATGTTTGAAAGTTCATCTCTCTTAAGTCCAGTAAATATTTAATCACTACTATCTTTGTAAAGTTTCAGGAACAAAATATTTATTCAGGCAAAGTAGGGTACAGCCAAGATTTCTTTGAATCTTTGCTGCATCACTTTACATAACATTTTATTGTTCCAGATAACCTTGTAGGCATTCCGGTTTAAAATGAGTGTACCTACAACCTGGATAAATACAATGATAAACATCAAACATTTTCAGAAAAAAAGCATGGTGTCCTTAAGGTTTCTTTAAGTTTGAAAGCGTTGTACTAACACGCGAGGATGACAGAAGTCTTTAATACTCATTTAAAACTTTAAAAGTTATTCAATACTGTAATACCTTCTTTTGTTTCATTCTGATTTCCTCAGTAACGTCTTTTCAGATATTTAGGTAATATATGATATAGAAGTTATGACCCATAAAGGATGACAAACAATCGCCATGAGTGATTTTCAGTTTCTGAGACAAAGACAAGAGAACAGCCCTATGCTGTCACTGCCTTACACACCGTCTCAGTAGCGAGTTGAGCCCCACCCAGTCCAGGCCGGCCTTTGTGTGTAACTCAGCCAGACCACAATGACTCACTGAACTGTGGTTAATAAGTTTCTGTTAGCTTAGCAATTAGCTTTCTCTATGGGAAGCTGTGTTCATTTCACTACCTTAATCGATTCAAACCTCTGGGCATGTTCCTGGTGATCGTTGTAGCGAGAAAAAAAAAGTCCCTCTGGGTAATGACTCATAACCCCAAATGCATGCCATAGATCTTTTGGCGCGTGACTACCATGATCTGTAACTAGTGTGAATCTGCAGTGTGGTTGGATTGAACGTGGACACAGAAAGCAAGCCATTGTTTACTGTGCATTATCTTCTGAGTTAATGACCAAGTCTGAGGTCATGCGGTGTGGGAGGCCCAGGAATTTTTTTTCCTGCCGCTCTGAGCCCAGGAAAGCAGTGCGCGATGGCCCCTTGTCTTAGCTTGACGTAAAACGGGAGTGATCCGTGCGCTAACTGAGCCCTGCGCTGGCGTTTCTGAACCTTCTCACTCCCCCTGCCACACAAGAGGCCCCCTATAGTCAGAGAGAGCCGCATGGTTGTTTGAACCAGTCACATTCTCAGCCTTTGCGCCTCTGTTCTGACGTGATGTTCCCCTGCTTCTCTTCCCCGTTCCCCCTCGTCTCTTTTGCAGTTCGAGCTGAGCCAGCCAATGACCTCTGCAAACATAACACATTGCGTTAGCCCCTCCCACAAGACTCCAGAATGCCCCAGCGTAGTGGGGGAGCAGTCCCCAGTGGACCGGGGAAAGGGATTTTTTGCTGACGAGTCCGAGCCGCTGCTGCGCTGTGACTCCACCTCCAGCAAGGACTCCGCCCTCAGCAGGACTGGCTCTTTCATAACCAAAGGTGAGTGACCCCTAAACCCCAGACCCCTCTCTTCCTTAAAGCTATTAGGCAGTTCTTGTGCAGATGTTTTAATCACATCCTGTGCTCAGATGGGCTGAACATGCACCACGATTGTAAGAGTCCACGCAACTAACTCTGTTAGAGGAGAGGGGGAAAAAAAACACCCTTTTAGTTTGCAAACATGCCATTATGTCTCAAACACTTGTTATGTCATAAGTACTTGCCCATGTGTGTATAATTCATAATTCATCTTCTGTGAAGATCTTGATGTTGATTTTCTCTGAACAGGAATCTGGTGTATTGCTTTGAGTGTGTCTCCCCCTTCTGGACAATTAGCAACACTTTCATTTAGGGTTTTCCAGTGCAGCAGGACATAAGTAGCACAAAACAAATGCATGCCTAAAATGAGTTTAAGGTCTGCTCCCTAACTGTTAACGATCTATTAGTAATCATTTGGTAATATATTAACAGATAAAGATTAATTTATGAACAAATTTAGAAGTGTATTACAAGTATATTTTGTCCCTGGCATTTACAAAACAGCTTGTAAACAGCTTGTAAATAGTAAATTCTTTCTGACACCTAAATAAGATATTTTTGTAATACATTTCTAAATTTGATTGTAAGTGAATTGTTTTTATCCATTTACTAACATATTATCAAATGATCAGATGCAATTTATTAATAGTTATGGTGCTAAAGAGTTACCTGAGTGGAATACTTAAATATCCTGTAGTTTCTGTAAGAAAGGCACATCAGGGTCCCTTCCGTCCGTAGCCGCGGTAACACTCTTCAGGTTATACCTGTTCAGTATTCAGTAGGAGAATTTACACTTCTTTGCATGTGACTCCTCCAGAGAAGAAGGACACGGTGCTGCGGCAGGTCCGGCTGGACCCATGCGACCTGCAGCCCATCTTTGACGACATGCTGCACATCCTCAACCCGGAGGAGCTGCATGTGATCGAGGAGATCCCAATGGCCGAGGACAAGTTGGATCGGCTGTTCGAGATCGCTGGCGTGAAGAGCCAGGAGGCTAGCCAGACACTGCTGGACTCTGTCTACGGACACCTGCCAGACCTGCTGTAGCCGTGGGCACAGAGGAATTCGCTTTTTCCATCATGCCCCCAGTCCTACCTGACCCCAACGCCCCAAATCGACCTGCTGGTGTTTCCCAGTCCGGTCCTCTGGGACCCACAGACGGTGCATGTTTTTGCTCCCTCTGAGTTCCTACCAAAATGTGGACTGTCTGCGTGTCCCTTCGGACTGGGCTGGGAAACACTGCGATTAAGCCACTGCTGTCTCTCATGCTGGTCTGAATGTGATCCCTGTCCTCACGTCCTCGCTGCCACATTCTTGTGATAAAGCTGTGGAGAATTCTCCAAACACACACACACACGCACTCTAATGCATTATTTTTTATAATACTCAATACATCTTAAATTGCCGCCTTCTCATAAATGCTCTTCAGTGACCTACTTGTTTTAAATGCTGTTTACTAACATGTCAGATTTGTTTTTTTTTTTACAAAAGTCAACAAGCCTATTATTATTATTATTGTTATTATTATTAATGTATGTGTCATTTTTACAGTAGTTAAAGAATGTTATATGACATTTAAGATGTTAAATGACTTTGGGCATTTAAATAACTCCCAGTGCTTGGTATAATAAGTTTGCATTCTGCATATTTATACTTGAATTTTACAGACACACTATCAGAAAATGGAAATTCCTCAGATAAGAAAATGTGTGTATAAGACAGACAGTTACTCATATTTCCTCTTCAGCACCAAAAACACAATATAAGGGCAGTTTTGCTGGACATGCACTGAAGAGAAAGCAGCGGGAATCGGTGTCTTTCTGCCATGCCAGTCATATCGAGCTATTTTGGTGCTAGACTTGAAATACTGCAGACGTGGTGAGTTTCACATTGAACACACTAGGGGTGGTTGGTCAGTGCTCTTACTCTGACCTGTGCGTAGCACCTGAGTTTTTGCAATTATTTTATTCCATGAGTAACCTTTGACCTTACCTTCCCACTCACTATGAAGCTCAAGGGAAACAAAGCTTGTGTCTGAGCAGTATACTCTGTAGGATGGTTTAATACTTATTGTAACTGATAAATTTACTATAATTGTATCATGTTAGATCCTCAAATTAAAGTTCAAACTTTTGCCATAATATTTTGCTGGATTCTTTTCTGGTTTTGATAGCTAATTAGCGAGCTATGTTGTCTCACATCACTGTAGTAAGGGGTTTGATTCCTATCTTATCTTCCAGAAAGCTGAATTTTTTTAAGTTAAAGATCTTTAGACCATTAATTTCAACACCAAGTTGATGTACATTTCCAAAAGTCACTCAGTCTATGGGTAACATAGTGGACTTAGGGAGTTTTGGAAATTTAATGAAATCTCTTTGTTAGATTATATGAGGACTTAGTTTTGGTTCCCAGTACTGTACAGTTTAATAAAACTATTGATTAAGTACCAAAAAAACTACTCAATCACAGTAAGTAATTGCACATTACAGGACAGTAAGTTTTTGTGGATTAACATGAGAAAGAATTATCCTACTGAAATACCTGCCTAATGAGTAAGAATTAGTTGACAGGTATATCCATGGGTAAGAGTCACCTGGACAGGCCACCTGCCACATCTGGCATTTCTTTGGTGGGCCACTGGATCGTGAAAAAAAATTGGATTTGTATTTTGCATTTCTTAGTGGAGAAAATGCATAGAGATAAACATTAATTATATTTAACAATTTAAGTAACTAATTTATACCTTGCTTGTCAAAATATACTGTCAAAATAGTGTTTCGACAGTGATATGCTATTAAAATAGTGTCGGATATTTGAATATGTTTGACAGAATGAAATGGAATTTTGCAGATGTTTTTACAATTGCAAACAGGTGGAAATTACCCAGTATTCAGCTTAATATTAAAAACAATACAAAATAAATTTGAATAAATATAAATAAATACTAAGTAAATATGTTTTTATGCAAGTAAAAATACCAAATTCATTATTTTTGTGACGCATACAGGCTAAAGGCAGGATATTGGTCAAAATGACCTGAATACAAACCATTTGGACACAGGAAATAACTGAAGGGATGACTGACCTTCTTAGGAATAAATTTTAGTAACAAATTTCTTTTGGATTATTACTCACTATAGTTGTACATGCGATTCAGTTTGACTAGGTTGATGGCACTGAAGTATTTGTGCTGCTATGACAAGAAAATACTTTGAATTTTAACCTGTTCGCCGCAAATGAATTCGAGTTACCATATAAAGATTAAAATGCATTATATTTTGTTTTCATGTCAGCGCAAATACATATAAAATAAGTACGCATTTACACTGTTACCACAATTGATTGTCGCACATATTGTTTTTAAAGGTGAATGTATACTTGTGTACCAGTTATGTCCATCCCTGCTCACATGGTGTGTTTCCAGTCAATGATGACGAAGTGTTTTACTAGCTAAATTTGTATACTTAAGCGCTGCCCAAACCTCCTCCTGGAGATCTGCCACCCTGCAGAGCTTAGGCGTGACCCTAAGTTAACACACCTGATACAAATAATCAGGCCCTTCAGTAGCATCTCAGTATTACAGCCAACTATGTTAGCATAGCTACCAAACAGCCTGATTATCTGAATCAGTTGTGTTAAATGAAGGCTGCACTTAAGCTTTGCAGCCTGGTAGATCTCCAGGGGCAGGGTTGGGTGGCCCTGGTGTATGTCATTACGTAGCTGAAATTATAATTATTTTATATACTCACCTACTGTACAGCAAGACATCCTGATAGTTATTTTATGATTACATGCTAACTACTTCTTGCCTATAAGGAGTAATTAGGCAAAGCTTTTAAAAAGACCTATGAAATTATATATCCTGGTAACTAGAGTCAAACAGCCTGTAGCGCCTATTGTTCAGAACATGAGCACCAATATCAAGGTTGAGTATATCATTCTTCCATTGATTACAGCTTAAGATATCATGGTCATGACTGAGTATTAATGCCACAACAAAGCCTGCCTATTATTCTGACGGTGTCATAAATCTACTGTAAAAGGCCTTGGGATGCAGGAAACAAGGCTGCGGTACACCCAGCTCGGCCATTGTGGTGAATAAGGCTGCCACACACCCAGCTCGGCGATTGCCGGGAACAAGGCTACGGTACACCCAGCTCGGTCATTGCAGTGAAAACACAATATACAGTAAGGGCAGTTTTGCTGGACATGCACTGAAGAGAAAGCAGCGGGAATCGGTGTCTTTCTGCCATGCCAGTCATATCGAGCTATTTTGGTGCTAGACTTGAAATACTGCAGACGTGGTGAGTTTCACATTGAACACACTAGGGGTGGTTGGTCAGTGCTCTTACTCTGACCTGTGCGTAGCACCTGAGTTTTTGCAATTATTTTATTCCATGAGTAACCTTTGACCTTACCTTCCCACTCACTATGAAGCTCAAGGGAAACAAAGCTTGTGTCTGAGCAGTATACTCTGTAGGATGGTTTAATACTTATTGTAACTGATAAATTTACTATAATTGTCTTAAATCTACTGTAAAAGGCCTTGCCCAAGCTCATACACCCAGCTGGGTAATTCCCAGGAACAAGGCTGCGGTACACCCAACTTGGTCATTGCAGGGAAAATACGCACAGGGCTGGAAGTGGAGCTCGCCTACTCAAGTGAGGTGAGTAATTCAGATGAAGTATGAGTACAATAAAACTGAACCCTGTTCTGCTAGCTTGTAAAAAAAAAAAAACAATAATTTGCATGCTGGACTACATTTTTAGCCCAGCAAAAATTCTAATCCACACAAACTCGAACCCCTGGTACTGTTTTATTGTTGTACAAATATGTGTGGTCAAGTGGCTATTTTATGTAACTGTACTTAGTTTGAATTGTAGCTTATGTGTGATATGTGTGCCCAGAAAATAAAAACTGTTTTATATATACCGTGATAATAAGAATACCAGTTCAAATAACAGGGTGGACAGAGTAATTCCTGTCTTGGGCCCCTAACTGTCACTTGCTCCAGGGACACTCTGACCCTGCTGTCTCAGTTGTGCGTCGCTTTGAATAAATGTAAATGATCGCCAATCACGATTCTTAAGTATTCATAATGAGTACCTGTTGATTAAGACCACTTTCCTCTGTCCTCTTATTCAATGAATCATCTTGTAATACTGAAATTTTATCATTTCAGATGACAGTGTTGCTGACAGGGAGAAATGTCCTCTAATTCATGTGTTTAAGCAGTAATAAAATAAAATGAACCACAGTCGACAATTTGCTTCCATATAATGTTCTGATTCTTTTGCTCCCTCTGCTCTTGGCCAGCTTGGAAGTACCAGGGATGTGCTATTCTATCTTAAAATGCTCACATTGTCAATGACTGTAGAATAAGGTTATGGTATCGGCTGATTTGTAGCATTAGTTATTGAACAAATTATTTCACCAGCAGTAATAATATCGCAAGATAAATTTGTATCACTGGATATATCTTTTTTGATTTAGAGGATGTATTAGCCGGCTGAAACACTTGCCCAATGACTAAGACAGTTGACAGGTATATTTGTGGGCACGAGTCAGACCTAGACAGGCTGTCTGGCATACCTGGCATTTGTTTGGTGGGCCAGTGGGTTTATGACTGTGAAAAAAAACATAGATCTATATTTTGCATTTCTTAGTGGAGAATGCATTGAGATAAACATTATATTTATTTAGTAATTTAAGCCACTAATTTTATACCTTAACATATTTGTATTTACTTAGCTTGTCAAAATATACTGTTAAAATTGTGTTATGATCAGCAATGGACTAAAGTAGGTACGTTTTTTATACAAGTAAAAAAAATTCATTATTTTTGTGACGCATACAGGCTAAAGGCAGGATATTATTGGCCAAAATGACCTGAATAAAAACCATTTGCATACAAAAATACCTGAAGGGATGTTTGACCTTCGTAGGAATAAATTTAAGTAATAAACTTGACTTAGTACTCTCTGCAGCTGTATATGCATTTCAGTTTGACCAGTCTTGTCTAGGCGCTATCCGATCCTATCACTGAACTCTGGGATGGTAGGCAAAGAGGCATTGTGATCGGAATAAAGGAGGCAGAATTATGACATGGGTGAGGCAGCCTAGATGTTTAACTCCAGGTGGTGTAACACACAGAGTTTGACTCTGAAGGAACAAATCTGCTACCGGGATATTGATCTGTGCTAACTGCCGGAGAACTCTAAGGTAGCGCGTTTATGGCTGATCCCAAAGCTTAGGCGTCTGCTTCCACCTTGATGTCATTTCCACTGACCCACTGCTTCATTAATAATGACATAGAATATGATGTCCGAAACAAACAGCTTTGTTATATGTTCACAGCATGCGTTTCCACTATGAATCATGAGACTGATCTGATTTCCTTGCATTTCCTTGCATTTGAAACTTGTTTCTAAGTGGGGGATGAGATAACTACAGAACAGTGAGTGTACGGACAGGAGACAAGCCTAAAACACAGGCACAGTGAACAGTGAGCCAGATTGCCACTAGGGGGCAGCAGGAACAGGAGAATCCCTGACAGCTATTATCTCTTTTGGTAACTGAAAGCATGGCTTTACTGTGAGCTGTATGTCACATCGAAAAAGAAAAGCCTGAAAGAATTTTGTGAAGAATGTCGTTTTTTAAAATGGCTCAAAACAAAGGGCATACTGAGCTGTGGAAAAGGAGTAAGAGAGCGGAGAGATGGAAACAAGAACTGAACTGCCTATCTGGCATGAACATGTAGGATGTATGATTGTTGTGACAGATGAAGTACTAACTTCAGTGAGGAGCCAAAGGGAAGTTCGATGCACTTCACAGAATCAAGACTACGGGAACATGTCACACCCCAGGAGAGAGCTCTCAGGAAGTCATGTTACAGCTGTCACTGAAGCTCTGATGCCTGTTTTCAACTTGCTATCATTTCCAGTGACGCACTGCTTTGTTAATAATCACATAGAATATCATGCCTGAAATAACAGGCTTGTTC
>JAODJW010000007.1:12520-36287 GCA_026777045.1 Hyperopisus bebe
GGGATGACCAGCAACGCCTGCTGGCCAAACGGGGAAGGGACACAGTGAGACAACAGGGGCTGACCCTGACAGTATACTGGTTAGTTCTGTTTACTTGATTGGTTCTTTTGGGATAAACCATTATTGTGTAGGGTACCCATTTCTGGGAAACTCTGCACCCTGATCTAGATAAGCATTATAGAAGATGGATGGATGAATGTGCAATCTAAAACAGAGATGTGGTTTCAATAAATGTGCATATTTCTGGGGATCTATAAATGTTTTATTATTTCACTTAATAGCTGCCCTTCATAACTTGAAGGGGTTTAGTGCCGTAAATCTTGAATGAATGATAAAAGGATTTTGTAAAACATCATAAGATGCGCAGTTTATGATATTTGTAATACAGTCATTCAAATAAAAACAGCTGTTGAGTTGATGAGGTCAGTAAATAAAAAGCTAATTACATTATGGTGAGTATCAATGATGTTTTAATAATAACCTTTTTACTGTTATTTGCAGGTTCCAATTTTTGCAACCAAGTCTCAAGAGACAGAATTTAAAAAAAGATATATGACCACAGGATGGTGATTGTGAGA
Source organism: Hyperopisus bebe (assembly GCA_026777045.1). Taxonomy (NCBI): domain Eukaryota; kingdom Metazoa; phylum Chordata; class Actinopteri; order Osteoglossiformes; family Mormyridae; genus Hyperopisus; species Hyperopisus bebe. The sequence goes on from JAODJW010000007.1 coordinate 13,099, forward strand.
ACTGTGATCAGCTGTGTTGCACTATTATACTACATCTCCATCTTCCTCTAATGATCCAGATTTTTCCCACCATCAAAAGGTATGTTGTTAGGTTAATTAGTATCTCAGAATTGCCTGTTGTGTGTGCATGTATATTTCCTGTGACTGACTATTATCCCATAGAGGGTGAACCTCTAACCCACGGGTGTCAGACTCCAGTCCTGGGAGGCCAGAGCCCTGCACATTTTCGGGTTTCCCCTTGTTTAACACACCTGATTCAAATCCTTTTGCTAATTACCACACAGCTCTTGAGCTGAATCTTTTGTGGTGGAACAGGGAAAGAGCTAAGCTATACAGGACTCCGGCCCCCCAGGACTGCAGTTTGATTCCCCTGCTCTAACCTGTGCCCTGTGCTGACTCGGATAGGCTCTAAGTCCTCATGTGACTCTTGCATCACCAGATTTGCTTTTGAGGCTGACAAGGAATTGTGTGAAAGCAGTAGTGAAACCATATAAGCTCATAAAAATTGATGCACTTATATTTCAGGTGCAGTAGACCAGTACTTCCACAGTCCACGATGTCGCTTCATCAGCTTCACAGCTCACATATCAACACTGACATGAATGGTTCTCCAAAAACGCTAAGACAAGTTCATATGTTTGTTTGAGACGGGATATCAAATGCTTTGGGTTCCTGTCTGATAAACACCTTGTTTTTCATCCCATAAGAGATGAATTGTTTAAATATCTGTGTTTTTAATCATCTTACATAAAACTGTGATTTAGCATTTTTTTCTTTTTTACAAGAATCTACCTTCACCCATTTCAGCCGCATGTGATGAAGCTGGTTTCAGTTGAACTCAAAAGAAAAAGAAAAATACCCTCAGAAACTATAATTTAGCCATGCCTTACAAATATAAGCCACCTCACCTCTGTTGCTCTTACAGCAGTTATCACAATAGAAAGTATACCATTTAAACAGAGAAAATCTGTGTATAGTCTGTATGTACTGTATGTGAGCTCATAATAAATGGTTTACATTTCATAAAACTGACCTGCTGATGCACATATATAGATGCCCCACCTTCCAATACTTGACCAATTTTATTTTTATTACTAACGTGCAATATTTTATTAATGTAATATTGAGAGAAATATATTATTTAGATGCCATCTTTGCCAAAATAATTTGTGCATGTCAACACAATCAGTTGAGTTACTATAGAGTCTCTGTCATTTTTGCTTTTATCATAGACTCAATTACCTCAAGGCACATGAGACACATGAAAGAAGCTCATTTATAGTTGTGACTTTTTGGTGTACAGATTCCTCTCAGATCCTATGATTTATCACCTGAGGTACTAGAAAGAGGTAAATCCTTAGATGGGAACACATTATATAGGTTCAACATTTAAATTGGGCATTCTGAAATCCTTTCTTTGCAGTGTGGGCAATAAATGGAAAGAGAATCATCTGCATTTGGTATAATGGGGACTTTATTTCCAGTTCACATTAAGGAGTAGGAACATTGATGTTCATTGCTCAGAAAGACAGCTCACCCTTGCATTGTGCTCTGAATTCATGTACGCACGTGTCATTAGATTAGTTAAACACAATAAAAGAACCCTCAAGGGTCCAGGTGGTGTAAGGCATAGTTATGACCTCATGGTACCTTTGTAGCAGGGGTCCGATGATGGTACCCTTAATGCAGAACCTGAATAGTAAGAAAGTATCCCTTTTTTCAGGTATGAGAAGTGGCTGTGTAATATGGCGGCAGTGTAATTATTACATTTTGTTCCATTGTAATAGTCATACCATCAAATTACTGAGTATAATCAAATTAACACGTAAAATATAAATTAACACATTTGTTGGATTCTGGGTATTTCCAAAAATGTTTTATGTCTTCTGTAATTTCAGAGAGTCAATAAAGAACAATAGGAGCTTGTTCAGTAGCCCTCCCTTTCTCAAGCTCCATTGTTATGTCATTGTGGTGAACAATAAAGGCCCTATTTTGCACCGGCAGAAAGCGCGATGCAAAGTGGTTTTGCTGGTTTCGTACCAGTGCATTCCTCATTTTCACATCAAGCGCACGTTTTCAAAATGAGAAAGGATTTTGTGTTTGTTTCCCACTCATAGGAATGGTGTTTTTTAAATACAGTGTGGCTGAGCATATTGTTGGTGGGTTGCCATTTCAAGGCAGCTAAATGACATTGTGCTTTTGACCAACAATGTTACTAAATTATATTTCAATGTCGCATTGTAGAAACGTGTAATGCTTCTTACGGACACAGGAACATCCTTGAGGTGCACTAATCATCTTTTATTTAATTTAATTTATATACAATTTATTATCGAGTACATATCTGGTCCCTCACACACACACAGACACTCACACAGATATGGTTTCATTAAATAGTTGAGCGACAAACTTCTGTTTTCCCCATCTTCTGACATTATACCACTTTCGGCACCAAGCAGATGATCTGGTGATGCCAGAAAAGAAGGACACACTCGCTGATACCTCATTCCATGCCTGCTGAAGATGGGACCAGTGGTACTCCAGTAAATGATGTTTGCACATTTTCACTTCATGTATGAGCAGGTCGGTTTCCTCAGCCGAAAACCAATCCACCGCAGCTCATGCACCCCTGCCTTTTAAAGGTGAGATGACATGCCATTCTGATTGGTTTATTGCATGTTACACCCATGGACAACCTTTTTCCACCTTGCTCTGGTGCTGTGTGTTAGATCATCAAAATAGAGCTTTAAATGTGCTCCTGCATAGTGCTGCAGCTGCATAGTGTTAAACGAAAGGGGCCTGTCGGCTGATGTTTCCTGCCATCCAGCTTGTGGCATTGCAGTGATCGGGAGGTGGGTAACTGTGTTACCAGAACCTGCAAAGTAACTGGTAAGGCTTAATTAAAAGCAAAACCCCAGTATTTATTGAGTGGCACTGCAGTTCAGTACTAATTTCTTTCATTAGCTGACACATGTCATATCTATATGTGCAGAAGGGTCTGCAGCAATAACAATGGTTCCCAACATAAAGGTACAATATCGATCCAGATTGAGCCAGCAACCTTCTGTTCACAAGTTCGGCTACTGAACCCACTTTGCCACCTACTTGTCTAATCCACCTACAAGCTATTGTCTGTTTAGATTATAAGGGTTCACTTCTGCTTCTGAAGTGTTACTTTTGTGCAGGTACTTGAATTCATATATACTCAATTGACCTATTTCCCTGACTGAAATCAATTTGTGGTGTCACCTGGTACTGAGACAGTGGTCTTCAAGGACTATTCAAGAATTTAATATTACAATTTTCAGATACAATGAAATTATACAGGAATTAAATTCTCTTCACTAGACAATGAGAACCCATGGTATTAGTTTGAAATTATAGTGCCTAAAAAGTACAGGACTAGAGAGCAGGTATTAAGAGAACAAAAATGGGCTTTATTTGAACAAAATGGGAGCAGGGAAACAAACAAGACCACAATGGGTCAAAATGGGAAGGCTAGTACAGGGAAGGACATGGGTAATTAAGAGAAGTGATGTCAATGGCTGAACTGGGGCTGATGAGATGAAAAGGTACTTAAATACAAAGACCACCGAGAGACAACAAGCAACAAGTGTAGCTCATCGGGACCATATCAGGGAGGAGACAGGAGGCTTAGGTTAACATGAAAGGCAGAATGATAAAGATATATTTTCTTATAAATACATAGAAGAATACAAATATTTGACATACAGTAAATTGCTTTCAGACCATTAAATCTAAATATGTATGCCTTAAAAGAGTATGCTATATGTGTCTTTCAAAAATGCTGTGCATCTTGCAAATAAGGGCATCAAGCAGCAGATGGTAACCTGAAGGTTACTAATTCAAGCCCCAGGAGATAAACAGTGTGGCAAAGTTCTCTCCAAGAAGGAAGGAAAGGAAAACTTGCACATAAGAGGACATTTAAAACATGTGGTCTAAACTGGGTCTTTATCAAGGCAACAAAGAGACATGAAAATGAATTCACCTCAGACATCAACCAGTGAGGAACAGAACAGGCAGAACAACATTGTCGTCCCATATGTGGCAGGATTGTCTGAGAAGTTTAAAAGAATTTTATCCAAGCACAATATCCCAGTGCACTTCAGACCCAGCAACACCCTCAGACAGAAACTGGTTTATCCCAAAGACAAAACTCCTAAACACAAGCTGAGCAATGTGGTGTCTGCTGTACAATGCAGTGAGGAATGCTCGGATTTATACACAGGAGAGATCAAGCAGCCACTCCACAGACGTATGGCACAACACTGGAGAGCCAGCACATCAGGACAAGACTCAGCTGTACATCTGCACATAAAGAAGAAGGGACACTCTTTTGAGATACAAGTGGACTAGATTAAAGGGTCCAAGTGCGCCTGCAGAGTTAATAAGTGGATTCTTCATTTTAAATTTGCAAACTCACAGGTATGAGGGACTGTTCTCATCAGGCAGCTTCTTGAGTGAATCAATTCCTTTTGCTGCTGCTGTCGAGTAGATATTGGAAGACACACAGATCTTGAACAGTTTTTTCCACATAAAAGTGTAAACAATACTACAAATATACATTATAAGAATTGAAAGAAAAAAGGCAAACAGGGAAAAGAAAGAAAGTTACTCTAAAAATGTGAGTATTAACTTTTATGCATCCTAAAGGGAGAGCATTGTTCCAAGATATTTTTTCCATGTTATTTATATGAGCATCCAGAGACAAGGCTGAGTCAATGGTGACACCAAGGCTTTTAACCACTGTGCTTACATCGACTAGGCAGCCATGGAGCTTTATGATATCAACAACACCCTGGGCTGTCCCAGGGCCCAGTAGTAACACCTCTTTGGTGTTACATCTGTTTTGTCAGGATTTAACAGAAGGAATTTATTAACCATCCAGCTCCTAACTTCAGCCAAGCATTTCTCATTCTTTGACAGCTGAGGCAGCTCGTCTGTTTTAACAGACATGCACAGTTGTGTGTATGCCTAACAATGAAATGTTTGCTAATAATATCACCAAGGGACAGCATGTATAAGGTGAACAGTAATGGGCTTAGGACAGAAACTTGCGGGACACCATACCTCACTGTGGTGGATTCAGAGGATTTATTGTTCACATTGTCACTTGGTCACAGTGGTGACGGTGAGTTAGATATGAGCAGAACCAGGACAGCCCCTGTCCTTTAAAACCAACCAAAACCTCTAGCCTTGCCATTCAAATGTCATGGTCAGCAGTATCAAATGCTGCGCTTAGACCCAGCAGAACCAACAAGGTTATGCAAGCATCATCATCAGTCATAAGCATCATCATTCATGACCCTCACTAGTGCAGTTTTAGTGCTGTGCTATGGCTTAAACCCTGACTGGAACATTTCATCAATGTTGATCTTTTGCAAGAACAGTGATAGCTAACTAGCAAATGCTTTGTTTAAGATTTTGGAAGTAAATGGGAGGTTAGAAAAAGGTCTGTAATTAGCCAAATCAGTGGGATCCAGGTTTGGTTTCTTAAGGACAGGTCCGACAACAGTAACCTTGAGTGAATTTAGGACATACCCCAATCTTAAAGATGAGTTCATCATATTAAGCAGTGTGGTACTTATAGGTGGTGAAATCTCTTTAAACAGCATTGCAGGTAAGTTATGTACCTAACAGGTTGTAGGTTTCATTGAAGACATTCATTTTAGTAGATCAGATTTACTTGTCAAAGAGAAGGATTCAAATACCTTATTATTTACTCTATCAGAGGTAGCAGAGCCAGATGTCTGAATATAATAAGCAGCTGAAGTAAAGACTCTGAATCGTCTATCTAATATTGATTATTCTGTTATCAAAAATGCAATAAAGTCATTACTGCTAAGTGTCACTGGAACCTGTGAGTCCAGGGATGCATTATTATTTGTCAGACATAACAGTGCCAAATTTGATGCAGTGATGGTCACATTTGCCCCTGGAAGACAATTTACTATGGTCGCTGGAGTCTGTATGCTCCCAGTTCTTAAAATGGAATTGCTGATTACCAGTGCTTTTTCAACAGGTCCATCAGTGGGTGTGTCACTGAATGGGGAGAACCTGTTGGAACAGTGAACAGTGGAATGACACCATTGTGCATTTGCATTATTTTTTATTATGACTATGCCGCAAGGTCATCACCTATTCCACTTGCTGTGAAGGCTCTGCTACTGGAGTGGGGGGAGACTAGTTAACTATCATGAACATACCCAGAGAAACTAAAACTGAGTCTATAACACTCTTGGCTTGTCACAGGTAAATGTATCTGTAGTGATGGGAAATGATACAAGTTTGCGAAATCTCACACCAGAGAAGAGGCCATTCTCAACCTTGTGTTTTCAAATAACCAAGACAGAATTGGTAAACTTGAGGTTTTTGATTCACCTTATAGTGGCAGTAGTGATCATAACATGGTTAAATTTTCATATCTATAAAGCAAAACCAGGAATAAAACTATACAATGTTAGGGAGTCAAACTATAATGGGATGAGACTGAAATTAGAGACTCTAAACTAGATTGAGGTAAACACTGGAACTGTAGAAGAGGCGTTGGAATGTTTTGAAAGTGCATTACTGCCAGCTCAAGGGGAGTTCAAACCAGTTTCTCACAAAAAAACCTGGGAAAATACAGCCAAGGTTTTCAACTGAAACTAAGAAGAAAGTCAAGAGGATAATGGCTCTGTAGCATCAGTGGAAAGAAACAAAGGATGTTGGAACGAAACAGAAGCATTTAAACCCATAGGCCAAGGTGAAAAATATTAGATGTGCTAAGAAAAATGTAGAAAAGAATGTTGCATTGCAGTCAAAGGTCAATATTAAAAGTTTTTTTTTCCCAGTATTTGGTATATAATGATAATGGTGGGCAGTGGTGGTTTAATGGTTACAGAAGCACACCTGTAATTGTGAAAGATTACAGGTTTGAATCCCCAACCAGCAAGGTACCACTGAGGTACCTTGAGCAAGGTACTGTCCCCAAACACTGCTCCCCAGGTGCTGAATTAGCTGCCCCCAGCTATGTCGCATTGTCACATATGGGTTAAATGCAGAGGACTCATTCTGTTGTTGTGCACTGTGGTGTGTCAACAATGACCACTGATGACTAAATTCTATTTCAAAGTCAAAAGCCTGAAACTCACAAATCTACAGAATAGTGCAAGTCTTTTAACTGAGAATGATGAGGACATAGTTAATGAGTTTAATGATTGCATTGCACCAGCATTTACTCAAGAATACATAAGCAACATACCTGATATTATTTTGAACTCGGCTAAACTTAAAATTAATAATGACCCTGATCATGGCCCTGATGAGGTTTTGCCTGCATTTTTAATGGAGGTGAGGGATGTTATCTGCAGACCTTTTACTTGGCTACTTCAAAAATCTCTATCTGCAGGTGTAGTACCTTCCTACTGGAAGCATGCTTATAAAAGGTCAATTTTCAAAAAGGGAGATAGATGTGATGCCTCAAACTATGGACCAGTTAGCTTAACTTGTATAACTGGACGTCTGATAGAGGCAATAATCCAGAGAAAAACGACTGAATATCTAGACACTAGTATCAAGTAGCAGGAATAGTAGGAACTGTAGTGGATTGGATCGAAAACTGGTTAACCGACAGAAAGCAGTAAGTAGTTATTAGAGGCACAATGTCACAATGGGCCTGTATCCGTGGTGGGGTACCTCAGGGTTCAATTTTAGGATCATTATTATTCCTACTATACATTATATTAAATATTGATACTAATATGTATAGGCAACTGGTTAAATTTGCTGATGAAACCAAGTTAGGAGGTGCAGCAGAATCTGAGTTAGCAACAAGAACTGTTCCAACAGGAACTCAAACTAATTAAAGACTGAGCTAATAAATGGCAGATGAAATTTAATGTAGACAAATGTAAGGTAGTCTATGTAGAGTGCATAAGTATAAAGTATAGATATTCTATGGGTTCAACTGAAAATAAGGAAGCTGATTATGAAAAGGACCTTGGTGTGTATTGACACTTCCATGTCTCACTGTCACCAATGTGGGGAAGCAGTTAAAAAGGCTGCCAGGATATATATACAGGTGTGTTGAGTTTAAATCAAGGGAGGTAATGCTAAGATTATATAATTCCCTTGTGAGACCTCACCTTGAATACTGTGTCCAGGTTTGGTCACCTTACCACAAAAAGGTCATTGCTGCTTTAGAAGTGGTTCAACGCAGGGCTACAAGAATGATTCCTGGCCTTTGGGGGATGTCTTAGAAGCAGGGTTTGGCAGAGCTGGATTTGTTTAGGCTTGACTAAGGAGAAAAAGGGGTGATGTAATCCAGGTATATTTGATTCTAACAGGGCTAGATGCAGTTCATCCAAATTGTTACTTCAACATGAACTATAATTCAAGAACCTGTGGCCACAGTTGGAAACTAGTGCGGGAACACTTAGGATCTGAGAAAGAACTTCTTCTCACAGCATGTAATTAAAGTATGGAATAGGCTGCCTGAAGGGGTAGTGTATGCTAAGATCTTAGATGCCTTCAAATCTGAACTTGACAAGATCCTGCCAAGCTTAAATTATTAGTTTATTTCCCTCCAAGTGAGCTCAATGAGCCAAATGGCCTCCTCTCATTTGTAACTTTCTTAATACCAAAAGTATAACTAGCTGCACTCGATGGGTGGGACTGAGGTGCAGTGGTTAGCACTGTTCCCTCACACCTCTGGGACCAGGGTTTGAATTTCCACCATGGCTCCATGTGTGTGGAGATCTCCCCATGTCACCATGGGGTTTCCTCCGGGTACTCCGATTTCCCCCCACAGTCCAGAAACATGTTGAGGTTAACTGAAGTTGTCAAATTGCTTGTATGTATGCGCGTGCGAGTGAATGGTATGTGAGCATGTGCTGCAATGGGTTGGTGCCCCATCCTGAGTTGTGCCCTGCCTTGTGCCCATAGGCTCCAGATCCCCCGCAACCCTGAATAGGATAAGCGGATATAGAAAAAGGATGGATGGATTCAGATGACTCAACATGAATTATGCAGTTGACAGATTAAATCAATTCCTCTTCCCCCCACCCACACTCTTCCAGTGGTACAACCTGGGATTTTTAGCCACTTGAGGTATGCATGATACATAATACTCCTGTTAGTCATGCTCCTCGACTCGTAAGCACAACTGTGGCACGCACTGATTTGCAGGACAGCACCCAGCAAGCGGCGACAGGGGACACAAACAATCTCAGTTTCGCCCGAATGAAAAGCCAGCCTGTCATATTTATTCATGTTATCGGTTACAGTTGAATGCAGGATCTCGGAGTCCTACAAGCTATACTTTGGTCTGTGTTAAAAAATAAAGAGCTTTCTCCATTAGTGATGTGCCTGACATATGCACATACTGGAACTTACTTGTTTACTGACAGCGCTGACTTGCCCATGAAATTTCAAGTGACAGCACTGTATAACATATAGCAAATAGGCAATTCTTACTTCTCCCCAGTTTGTCACTGGACTCTTTATTTTTAACTCTAGTGTTAAGTGTCTTTATGTGATGACTTCTTGGATTACATGTTGTAAAAGCTGTGAATCTAGAACTGATCTCTACTGACTCAGGTTCAGTGATGGATTTTGACTGCGGAGGAGACCTTCATTCTGTGATTATTTATTCTAATCCCACAATAACGTTCCGTAATTATTTGCATATATATTTCAACTAAACCATGTTTCTTTTTTTCTACTGTCCAGCTCATACTCTGAGTTTCTCATTTCCTGAATGTCATATATAAAATACAATTTTCAAACTTAATTTTGTACCATTATCCTAAATTTCACATAATGCAATCGTCCAAACATTAATAAGCCCATTAATTGCCTTCCTTCTCCATTTAGTATTGTAATCACCTTAAAATAACTCTCAGACATACTGTGCATTATCACAAATAAACCAGGTGAAAACTGTTTAATTAAGCAGAGATGGGTGTGATGAACTGGCATATATTTTTTTAATATCTTAAAGCAGATCTATTTAACTCCGAGTTCCCAAGAGGTTGAATTATAACACAAATAGACACTACTATATATCCCAATATACCTCACAAACAGTCCTCTCCACAAGACAAAATTTTAAAAATCTCCTAATTGGTCTATTAAAAGGAGCATTTCCAAAGAAATCCTTTAATTATTTCTCTGTATTTAATATGATTGATCAGAAGAGTAAGGTGACTTTCAGAACTGCTTATAGCTTTTATTTTGTATGTGTATACTGTTGTACTAAGGTTAATGTTACGATTGAAGTTCTCATGTTTATCAGGTTGATGATTGGACATTAAGGAAACCATATTCTATACACATACTTTCAGGCTTGTCTTTGGATAGATGAATGATATATTAAGTTTAATGTGATGAAGCCCTTGTCCTTCGATATTATACAAGGTCCAATTCATTACAATTAATCTGCACTAGATCTCATTCTACAATCAATAAGCATAACTTATTATAAAGGTAAATGAATCTGGACCAAGATGATTTGTTTTTAAATTCTTAGAAAGGTTTGAGAATGGCTGAGTGACCTCTAACTTAGTTTAGAATCCATTGTCTATAGAGAAAGGCAGAGGACTCTTTGAAAACAGAAGATTAAAAGTCATTGCCCTCTGAGTATCAGGAGATGGCTACAAAATTTCATAAAGAACTATAGCATAGATACCCACAGCCATGTCAGTTACTATAAAGCTGAAGGCCAGGGGAAGGACAGCTGCTCTACCAGCTAAATGATATAAGGTAACTTTGTTCTTTAGTACTTGACGTTTTTTTGCATCAGATTATGCTTGTGTGCTTATTTGGATTATGCTTACATGCATATTTGATTATGCTTATTTTTTCATTTATGAATGAAACCATTTTACGGGGTTTGTCTGCCAAGGGGCTAGAGACTGCATGCTACCGGAAAATAATCCAAAACATAAATAAAATTCAACCAACAGATGGATGACTTTTTCACAAAACCAGAACTCTGAAGTACTTTTCATTCTAACTGGATTTAAATTAATTGCATATTTGTGTTAGAACTGTCCAACAAACACACACCGAAATTTGAAGAGATTTTTTTACTTGTATATTCCATTGCATGAAAATGATTCCTGCCAAAAAGTTCCAGGATATTATAAGACATTACAGAATATGCCTTTTTTTCATCTTATTCTTCCCAGCTACAAATATGTATAATAAAAGTGTGGACATTTGATCTCATTTTTGTAGTTATTTTCAGTGCTAATACTGCTGAGGGGTGATGCAAGTGGATATTATCACAATCACTGAACATGTCTCCTTCTTAATAAGAATTGGGAATGCATCCTGTTGTCAACAAAATGAAAGAATACTCTCCTCATCCTCCCCTTCAAGCACAGCTCATTGTGTGCTGTCAAGAGCAACCCACTCCAGTAATGCATTTTCAGTAATTGATTGGCCACAGACCAGTGTATGAAGTTTACTGGGCAAAAATCAATATGTCACGTATAGGCATGGAGCCAGAAAAAGCCAAGGAAAGCTGAGGCAACTTGTGCAGAGGTTTTAGGCAATAGTGATACACAGAGTGTGGGTAGCTTTTGTTTATACATGTGTGAGCAGCAACAATAGTTATTTCAGTGCCAGTGGTAATGCTTTGTGAGGAAATAATGGTATTAATATTCTCACAATATTTGATTAATTATTTGTCACAATTATCACTTAATAATAGTTCCCTGAAGTTGCCAGAGTGATCTGATAAATTAAATACTACTGATCTGTTTCTGAGAAAATTCCAAGAGATACTACAAAGCAATTTTTCCAACATGAACTATTGTTCATTTTCAGTCTATCATATTATTATGACATATCATAACCAGGTGCATCCTGGTTGCCTGTCCACTAGAGGGCATACACATGCACACATATGCTCTATGGCCAGTTTATGGTTGTCAGTTGGCCACTGTCTTTGGACTGCTGGAGTTTTGTGGGGCACTAAACATTTCAGTTGGAGTTTTCCTTTTTTACAAAACAGTCATGTATGAGTAAGGACAAATGTGCAGTTTTGGGTATTTCAGGTCCAGAAAGTACAAATTCAGACCAAGGTTTTGTTTCTACCAACCAGGTGAGTACTCTGTGACTGTGACTCTCTATGTTCAACTGGTTAGTAGAAACAAAATCTTGGTCTGGATTTGTACTTTCTGGACCTGAAATGCCCAACACTGGAAGTGTGTTCAAAACTTCAACTTTTTATAATTCTAGTTGTGCTTTTGTGCAGAAATAATTATAGATTATTATATACATTCTGTCCTTCAAAAAATTACATATGTATTATATTTAAGCTATTTTTGAGATATTTTTGAGTGCATATGATGCTTTGGTGGATTTAGTAGCAGTTGCCCTCAGTAATGTCCTTGCATGTAGAAAAATTTGCATTCTGAGTATATTGGTCTGGCAGCCATGTCCATTTTGCTGAGGAGGAATGATTTTGCATCATTGAGATTGATGTATTCAGTAATCAAGTAAGTATTGACTCAACTCTGTTGTAAAACACAAGGCCTCATAGCTTCCAAGTCTTTCCTCACTTTGATTACCTAATAATAATTACAAAAGCACAAATGTTTATTCACTAGTATCATTTTTCATATATGTTAAAACAATCTCAGAACAAAACATTATGGGAGTAAGTATTACAAACCCAGACTTTTTAGTTGTGCTCTTTTTTAACATAGCTTGTGATATATCGCTGTCACTGGAAGTTAGCGGAGGATATCTGGCTTAATAGAAAGAAAGGCTTTACTTCCAAAAACTAAGCCTATTTAAATAAATATCTCAGAAATTGTTACAAAAACACAAAGCACACAATTTGAACATGCTTAGATGTTTAGCTCTGTCTAACATAGCCAGCAATGCCAACTTATCCCAAGTCGGGCAGTCAGTCTAACGTGGTCCAGCTGGGCATCAGTGTTTAAGGCACCTCATTCCTGTGCCTCCTTCCGGCATATATTAGCATATCGTATAAATAAAGCCATATAAATACAATCATCAGGTATATTTACAGAATGCATGAGAAAACTCAAAACGTGAAAAAATGAAGAAAAAGAACTAGAAAAGAAATAGCACACTATAATCCTTAATTAATATATAATGTTATATAAAGTTGTCACCATATATATAGTAATGGCTTCTGGGAACCAAGGGTTATGAATCTTCCATCAATTAATCCATCCATCCATCTATCCATTTTCTTTAACCACATGTCCTACTCAGGGTTGCAGGGGGATCCGCGCAAGGTAGGGAACAACTCAGGATGGGGCACCAAGACATTAGGGGGCATTATAAACCTTGTAGAATTGTAAAACCCAACTCCAATGACTGTATTTCTCCACCCTAAGCCCCCAATGAAATGTGTGTGAGACACCATTCAAACAGCACACAGCTTAAGGAATTCTGCATTGGAGAGTGGGGAAAACTTTCTGCCAGCGATTTCAGAGATTGATAGATAGTTTCGGAAACGTCTTATTGAGGTTATTTCAGCCAAGGGGGGACATACTAGCTTTTAGGGCATAGGGTGTCCTAACCTTTTCCTCAGTGGAAACTGACATCTTAGTTAATTTTTCGGTTAAATAAGTGAATTTGTTTCTTGTTTTTCTATAAATGATACAATTATATCCCCTTTATCTACAGAAATGGTTTGAAGGAAGATTTAATTTTGATATGCTGATATTTCTTAATAAGGAAGTAAGGACTTACAGTAAGTCAATCTGGACGTACAGCGCCCTCTACAATTATTGGCACGCCTTGTAAAGAAGGATAGAAAAAAAATATACCTTTCAGTGAAGCGGCTTCATCTAGCACTGAAAAAATGAGAAAAATCCAACCTTTCTTTGAAATAAATTTATTCAAAGCAAAACAAATCCTTCATCAAGAAATAACTATTTTTAACAAAAACACATTTGCCGCGATTATTGGCATGCCTGGAAATTATACTGAACACAATGTAACTGAAGCATGTTTCCCCTGTAAATGGTACATCTTTGGGTTGATTTGAGTGAAAAGGAACCTTCAAGCTGTCATCCATAACTTTCTGATTAAATGGGGTACAAATAAGAGGTAATGCAGAGGCAAAATTCCCTTCGTCATCAATCAACATGGGAAAGATAAGAGAACATACAAACCAAATGAGGGAAAGTGTGCTGACCTTCATAAGGCAGTATAAAAAAAAGAAACAGCCGCTCACCTGAAAATGTCCATTGTTACTAGTAGGGCAATAATAAAAAGTGGACATTAACTGGAACTGTTACACACGTGCCTGGTTGAGGACCCAAGTTTTATTTGCCCCATACAGTGAGGAGGATCATAAGAACGAAGCATTTTAGCAATAAACATTCAAGCTGGGTTTAGTGTAAAAGAAAGATGGCTGTAGTAAAAAGAACCTTGTCCCAGATGCAAAATATGCTGGAGGTTCTGTGATGTTGTGCGGCTGTTTTCCTCCAAAGGCCCTGGAAGCCTTGTTAGGGTACATGGCATTATGGACTCCATGAAATACCAGGACATTTTCAATCAAAATTTTCCTGCCTCTGCCAGGAAACAAAAACTGGGCCATCTTCCAGCAGGACATTTATCCTAAGCACATGTTCAAGTCAAAACAAAAATGGTTAGCTGACTGCAGAATCAAGTTTCTGCCATGGCCATCTCAGTCCCCTGAATGGAACCCCAATGAAAACCTGTGGGCTGAGCTGAAGGGAAGAGTGCATAAGAGAGGGCCTAGGACCCTGGATGATTTGGAGAGATTCTGTAAAGAGGAATGGACTCAGATGTCCTGCTTGGTATTCTTCAACCGTATAAAATGTTATAGGAGAAAACTCAGTGCTGTTATACTGGCAAAGGGAGGTTGTACAAAGTATTAAATGCAGGGGTGCCAATAATTGTGGCACGTGTGTTTTTATTGAAAATAATTATTTCTTGACGAAGGATTTGTTTTTCTTTCAATAAATTTATTTTAATGAAAGGTTGTTTTTTCAGTATATGAAACTACTTCACCAAAAGAATTTTTTTCTAACTCTTTTTGCAAATCTTTACAAGAGGTGCCAAAAATTGTGGAGGACATTGTACCTTAGTCATTACTTTAGGTCACACACACACTTAATCCTCTGTAGCGGCAGCGCAATCCGTTTGTTTCAGTTCTTGCCATATGGCACACCATTGGTAAACACGTGTGCTAACGTTCACTACGTCTGCTTTGGACATCTCTCAATAAGTTTTACCAAGGTTGTTATCGGACGCAAGTACGATCAGACATTACTCGATAGGATGTAAGTTGATGCATAACTTTATACTGTATGGCACCAGTTTTGGTGCAGACATTCAGTACAAAACTGTTAGCATCAAAAAACTGTACTTACTCTTCTATGAGTTGTTACCAGTTAACAGACTATAATAAGCAAGGAACCGATAATCATTGAGATCTGAGGCAGCATGAGCATTTATTTTTTATTTATAGCTTTTAAACAACAGTGCAGCTTTAATTTTCTGGACTAAAAAATTAAGATCGAAGAGGAAGGAAGGCATGACACAAAATCATCAGTGACAGCACTACAAATGATACTATATATGTTTAGGCCTAGATGTGAAATTATTATACTGCAATCTTTAGCATTGCTGAGAGAGAGGACAATTATAACTTATAGAAGAGGACACAGTCGCGGACTCTTCCATCATTCCAATATATAATATATTCTCTGTTTGATGCTCCTTTTAAAGGAGAAAATTTCTTCATGACTTCATTGTAAGACAAATTACAGTCTCAGCCAAAAAATGCAAATGCTCTCTGCAGTGTCTATTACAAAGACTCCCTCAGCTTTTTAAAATCATTAAAATCCATATCTGGGAATCATAAATAGGAGGGCAGATGGGGGCTGATGACATCTTTGCATTGTAATGATGCTTTTATTTTGCAGATCGGGTCTTTTTAGCTTTCACATCTCCTTTTCCTGGTTTATAGCCACTGCCTCTTTCTATTCTGATCGACGGTAATGTACATCTGCTGAGTACCTGCACTCCTCACCTGTATTACTCTCTTTTTGGTCAATAGTTTTCCCCAAGGCTTGCAGGCAGTATTTTTTTATTTGAGAAATCAGAGCCTTCATTCTGCGGGCAGTCTAGTGTTGCAGTGCTGCAGAGGAAAGTTATCATGGTAGGATGACCAAAGTCTGTATGTATGAAAATAAGAAGGTGAGTGTAACTGGGTGAGATGAAGTGATTTGGAGGAAATACATTTTCAGAAAAAAAGACCAGAAGGAGAAAAGAGATTATCGCATTACATAATAAGAGATTTTAATTTTATTTATGAGGTTCATCAGTTTCCTCTCAAGATTAAATCACTCTTAGCAGTTACTGCATTACCATGCTTTTAGTATTTGGTAATATGGAATGAGGATGCCAATACAAGAATCCACCAAATTCAGCTCTGCATTGTGAGGCAAAGCATTAGTATTTTGGTTGCATGCTTTTTCCGTGCTGGAGTACAAGTCATATTTGCATCATTATGATCCTAATGATCTGTTCTGTCCCTCTTCATTATGTTCTTTATTCTCTTATATTCGTTAGTACCTAAGCACTAAAGAAACACTGCAACCAAGAGAAGGCCAATTCAATTTATCTTGTTCTTGTGGATTTTACCTTGTCACCAACTTGAATTAATTTAGGAATCCCAGAATTTCTACATTACAATTTTTATTCCATATCTCCAACACACTTTGTGCACAAATTATTATTTTTCTTCTTGAGGAATACTGGTCCCAACATTTTTTCCATTTTTTGTGTTCTTCCAAACAATAATTATGGAGTAAGGACTAAATTTGTTTATTTTAATACTATGCCCACAACCCAATCCATATGCAACAGCATTACAGCAAGATTCACTGGGGGTTGGTAGAGAACCAGCTGATAAATCAAAAAAGTACAGAGATAGCAAACTCCAAAAAAACTGTGGATGACATGCTGTGTTGTGCATTGGCAGCAGTCTCACCAGCCAATTAGCCTCCATAGAGTGTAAATGGTAAATGAGGCTTGAAGATCATCATTGTTTGTTGTGAGAATCCCTTTAGTCAGAATGGCAAACAGAATCTTGTAGCATGAGAACTGGATCCAGAAGCATTGTTCAGCTTGTTTATTATGAGCTGGGACAGAGATCCAAAAAGCAAATAGTAATTTTACAGATTATAAAATAAACAATAAACAGAAATGTAGGTGGGGGGTTTGGTTTCAGGAATCTCACCTGTATTTGGGGTACCCTAAGAACAAAACAAAACACACCAATAAATTGTCCTATTTGAGTATGGAACAGGTCAAATGAATCAACAAAAAAGACTTGACTCTCTTGGTTATCTTGTGAAGGACACACCCTTCCCACTTCCAACGTTCATTTATTTTTAAAAAGTCAAATAAAATTAAAGCACTGTAATAAAAATAGCACAACTTCATAATATTATCTACAGTATGCAAAAACTATGAATGAAGCTTATAAAACATCACTGAAAAATGCAAATGTAATTTTCCATGTTCTCCCACTTTCCATTCAGGACAATTAGATTTTTTAATTAAATACAAATTTAGTAGTCATTTAAGGTTATTCACTTCATTCTTGGTTATCCTACTTGCTCAGCTAATTTTTTCCCAGCATCCAATGGTGAGGCCTCCTGTTCTTTTGTGGTTCGTTGCATTAATAAATGCATGAGAGGGGGGAGGATGCACTGAGAACTACAGCAATCCAGCACAGCGGGAATCCTCCATATTCTAAGGTATACAATATAAGGAAGGGAGCTTCTCTGTTGCTCAACTTGACATTATCTTATTCATGACCCAAAACAGCTGTCCCTTTAGACCAAGCTGTACGTACAATTGAATATAATCTCTATTATAAATTGTCACTCAACCTTCATTGCTACATTAGCATTTGTAGTGTTTTAAAGCTCTGTGTACAAAGCCCCTTCATTAATCTTATGGTGGTTTAATATATTCAAAGCTTGTAAGAAAGTCCATTTCATAGTGATTGTAGTTGTTTTTACTGGCAGCCCGCAGGTTAGAATGTCTGACTTGCAGACAACTTGTACTTAGGAACGAACTACCATAAAGTCTATTATATTAAAAAAATTGTTAAATACAATGATTCATAATAACATTCATGACAACATTTGGGGCTTTAGCATTTCATCGGCTCGAGTTAAAATACAGTACCATCTGTAGTTACTTTTATTATTACTGTATAATTATGATCACTATTGTGTAGGCTACTGTATTATTTTTTTTCTTAATTACCTACAAATTCCGCTTTAAAGACAGACTTAGACAATGGATCTCATTCATGACCTGGGTCTCGCCTAAATTTACATCTAGTATACATTATTTTGAAGTTACCGGAGCTCATACTGAGGTTTTTCCTCATTTCTCTATCAGCAAAGTTGATTCAGTATACCTTAGTCAATTCAAAAATGAATCTGGATTTAAGCATTAACTTGTTCAGCCTATTCTGATTAAGTATAGCTTGGTATGTTCATTTGTTTGCTCTGGTTGTTCTAAGGTCCCAAAAATTTCAATGCAATCAAAGCTAGGATTGGGAACTGAAAGCAGGTTCCAAATTAGAACCGATAAGAAAACACCCGTTATCGGGTACCCCATTTAATTAAATTTTTTTTGTTTGAATTTCGGTTCTGCTTATCGGTTCCTAAACATTACATATCTGCCATGACCTGTTTTAGGTGGATGCGTCATGCATCGACATCCAGCAAGCTAGCATGGGTGACAACAGTGTGAAACATAGTGGACGGTCAAATGTGTAGTCTTACTTTACTAAAGAAAACGACAACTGACGCACGTCGAATCTATTCTTAAGTTCCAGGACTGCTGACATTACTTGTCCTAAATCACTGCTGTTTTGTCCAAAGCCCAGTTATCACCAGTGCCTTAACTTACAAAATGTTTTTAAATTAATGAAAATAATGTCACTATCTATGCCAGTGCTTGCTGCATACGCTCGAAAAATGCATAAACAGAAATCGTAATGTCTACTTTAAAATGCGTTATCTTCAAAATAATACAATAGATCAGCATTTTCATGAAATACATACAAATCACAACATGCTCCTTTATTTTTTTTTTCTCAAGGCAGATTTTTTGATGTGCGTGACAACAAACTAAATAACTCTGCTTGTTTATGTCAGACAGACTTAATAAAAATATCATTACAACCCTTAATGTGCCTTCTTTCAAATGTGCTCTCAACAAACACAAATGTCCATTTTTATATGACATTATTAAAACAATCAGCTTACACGTTTCTTCATTTCGTCGTCCCTGTGGACACACCCCCAAATGCAAGCAGCTATTGATATGCCAACGAGTTCATTCAAGCCAGAGATAAGCCGGGATGAACCATGTGGAAACACTGACCGAGAATGACATAAAATGGCATAAAAATCTGGCAGTTTGTATTTGCCGTTTTCACAATTGCACACTTTCGTTTCTCCACTGAGGAAGCTCTGCAAACAGTTCAATCATTTCTGGACAGCAGTGAGGAAATTAATTTATCCTCCAGTGAAGATTGTCACAGTGATGAGCGTTGTTTTAAGAATAAATAATTTTAATGATTAGCACAAAAAAACCCGATTGTTCTTAATCGTGTTAAAATAGTTCTTGATTTCCCCGATCTCTCATATTTACCATTACATTTGCTATCAACAAATGGATAAACAACAGATTCTATATGTTTTTGTCTCATTTCACACTGACAATCGTCACTAGACAGACCCATTGACAGGCTGATTTGGGTAAGGGGAGTTCCCCAGGTGAATAGCATTCATATTCATGACCGCAGCTGTTTGCCCTCGCAGAGACAAGTAGAAACAGTGACATACTTAAGTTATAGCTCTCTGTTTATTAACAGTGCACTGAATGCACTTTAGTTAGCATTTTACTCCTATTGCTGCTGGGACATTCTGAATGTTCAGAATAAAGACATTTTTGTTAAACATTTGTCCTCCTTTTACCTTTATGGAATCAAAATGGGAAATCGATAAGAACCAGAATTGATAAGCTGAACTGGAAGTGGAATTGGAATCAATAAAATTCAAATGATACCCAAGCCTAATCAATCAACTTATACAACCAATGTCCATCCAGTGCAGGTAATGATTATATAGCTATTATTTAAACCTTTCAGTATTCCCAAGGTCAGGTCAGGTCAGGTTGAGGAACATGTGCTGATGCAGCATGTCGCTGAACCCACCACATAATGAGACACCTCAGGATCCTGCCTGGTGACCCCCCAGGCAGACACATGGTCCAGTCCCACCCTCCAGAAATGGCCATCCATCTGCTGCAGCCAGGTGTTACGTGGGCATCCCCTCAGCCTGGTCCAGCTGCTCGGATCCTCAGCAATGAGGATCCTGCAAGCCGGATCACCCTCAGGGAATTGTGCCACATGGCTGTAGTGCTGTAACTGATGCTCCCTCACAATGCAGGTAATGTACCTCGTTGACACAAAGCAATACCCGAGGATTCTCTGAAGAGACATAGTACTGAAGGAGTCCAGTCCATGAGTTCATCTCAGCTCAATGGATAGCGTTCATGTCTCACGGCCATACAGCAAGACAGGGAGCACCAGGACTCTAAAGACCTGGACCTTCATCCTCTTGCAAAGATATTGAAAGCGCCAGTGACCTCATGACCCCCATGCTCTCCCAATCAGTCTACTGACTTTATAGGAAGAGCCACCAGAGACATGAATGTCACTGCCGAGGTAAGAGAATCTCTCAACGAGCTCAACATTCTCCCTGCAGACAGACGTACTACTGCTGGCTGTGCCTAAGTCATTAAAGGCCTGGATCTTGGTTTTTATCCAGAACACTCCAATCCCAGACGCTTAGACTCCTCACTCATTTTCTCAAGAGCCCTGATCAGGGCCTCCATTGACATCACAAAGATCAGAATCGCTGGTAAAGTCAAGATCAGTAAATTTTTCTCCACCAACAGATGCCCCACAGCTGCTGGACCCCATGACCCTGCCCAACACCCAGTCCATACTAGCACTGAACAGAGTAGGAGCAAGAACACACCCCTGGCGAACCCCAGAATCAACTGGGAAGAATGCAGATGTTCTCCACTCTGCACAGCACTCACAATACCAATGTATAGGCCAGCCGTGACATCCATGACTTCGGGGGGATCCTGCAAAGTCTCAGGATGTCCCACAGGTCAACTCAATCAACTGAATGAAATACTTTATGAAGATTGACAAAGGCTGCAAAGAACCTCTGCCGATATTTGTGCTTACACTCAATGAGAAACCTCAGTGCCAGGATGCAGTCGATGGCAGGCATAAAACCAGACTGCTCCTTACCTTACCTGACACTGAGAGCAGCGTTATCCCCCTGCAGTTGCCGCAATCCAGGCGATCGAACTTTCCTTTCCAGATAGGGACCGCAAGTCCTGTTTTCCAATCAGTTGGGATTATGCCTGACTCCCAATTGGAAGCAAAGTTTGCCTGCAATGCCAGGTGTACAGGCATATTATTCCCAAGGTTTACTTTAGAAATGCAGGCTTTTTTGTGGAGTACAATGCACAGTATAGTTTTACTCGTTCATTGAAGGGTGCATTTCACATACGCTTACACACACTGATGGAACAGATTAAATGACCTACATGCTGGGAAAGAAAAATATGCATTACAGACAAATGTTCCAATATTTTCTCATGCAAGCAAATTGCATACTTTCTAAAATTATACATACATACATAGTATAAAACTGAGGCTGTTTTACAATAAAATAGATTTTCAGATCTGACTGTTTATGATTTTAAAGTACAACCCTTATACAAAAGGATGCAGAATATCCTTGCGAAGGAATCCCAAATGAAAGCAAGTCATATTTGAGCTCAAGATGGTGGATGTTCAAAGTTATCCTCAGTCAAACCCAAAATGAAGCCATCCCACAGAGGAAAATGTCAGATTGTTCTCTGTGGTATTTGATATTTAGGGAATTGAAATACTTGTGAATTCCAATGCAAAACAAAGCTATAGGGAAACAGGTAATCTCACAAGGGAAATTGCCACATTCTTAACACATGTATAGTTTTATTTTAATTATTTAAATTACCCTTTTTACTCAGAGGCTTTGCAATCACTAGTCTTCAGAATTTCGTTAGAGTTCACAAGACACAGCGGCGAAACATCTGGACTGCTTTAAGGCATTTGGTGAATTAGCAAGTTAATTACAGGTGTTGCCTAAAGCATGCTCTTCACAACAAAGTGAAGTGACTTAGAAAGATTTAAAAAGGTCAGTTCATCAGTAATGGGTACAAAATTAGGGGGTAATATTTTTCTTGCATGCACTTCTTTTCAGATTCGAACAGTCCTTTGATGCGTTCACATGCCATCTATCACACTTCATTAAACCCCACATTGTTTCTTCATCGCTAAAGAATCACCCCATAATTTTTTCTAATAATGGTCCATTAAACTGTCATATTGCCTAAAAATTCAAGAATAAATCTATAATAGATGACCTGATAAATGGCTACAGTAAGTTTCTATTATATTAAATTCAAACAAGTGTCTTAATTATGAACAGGTCCCACTTTATTAAAAATGAAATGGTGTCGAACCAATATGACTGGGGTAGACAGTGAATAGCCTTCAAAATCCTAATCAGATGTATGTGTAAATTAAGCGCCAGTTGAATACTACATCCTCTTTTTGGGGGAAGGTAGGGGTCTTAAGGTCTTAACATACAACATACAGTATAACGTTAAGGTCTTAACGTATAGTTAAAACTATACGTTACAATTTTAAAATATTTCCACTGATATTTGCTTAGACTTTATCTAAAGAAATCTACAAGTTAATATATACAAATTAAGGAACTGCACATAATAAAACAAACAGTAATAAACACAAAGAATTTAAAGTTATGCAAAGGTGTGGAGTAATTTTTTCCAGATAGTGTACTAGGAGAAGAGGCTGTTGGAACAACATCATGGTATTCCCCGGATGCCCCCATCACCTGCTCCCCCCCATCTAATCCCTACTCCTCCCACACTCCCCAACCTCTACAATCATGGTATTCCCCGGACAGCCCAGTCACCTGCTCCCCCCATCTAATCCCTACTCCTCCCACACTCCCCAACCTCTACAATCATGGTAT
>JAODJW010000007.1:48730-60901 GCA_026777045.1 Hyperopisus bebe
CTACAGGTGGTGAGCCCATTGGAGGGGGGACCCACGTGCCTTCTTCGAGCTGTGCCTGACCAGGCCCCATGGGTGCATGTAAGGCCACTAGGCGCTCGCCATCAAGCCCCACCCCCAAGCCTGGGGGGGGGCCTGGTGACCTGTGTCCGGGCAAGTGAAATCGTGGATTTTCACACCCATTAATCTCAGGCTTGTTACTTTGGAAAGGTATAACACACATATGAATCACGTATCTTTGGAATTGAGAACTTCTCATTGAACCACTGAAATCGTTCCAATCGTCCAATGCTGCGCACTGAAGTATTCCAGAGTAATCCTGTGCACAATAAGGCATATATTTTTAACATTTTCCAACAAAATGCACCCTTAAAAATCCATAAAACATCAAATTTATACACATTAGATGGAAAACAATGTGCATATTCGTTTCCACAATGAACACCCACTACATTTTAAAATTAATTTATTATAGGCCTATAAATAAAGGGATAGAAAAAGAAGTAAAAGTGGGCTGGAGTTCTACTAGAAATAACAACAAAAGGCAGCATTCTATTTATTAGGAAGACAATTACTTGATATTTTCGCAATATTTATTCACAAAAGTTTATATATGTATGTTTAGTGTCGAGCTCCGTCAAAACAGATGAATTAGAACACACCCATCGTGTAACTGGAACACCTCCCACATGTAAACACAATGACATGCTACAGAGTTGGTTTGTTGTTTGAGGCTAAAATGCCGACTCAAAGTAAAATTTCACTTTACAAATTGTAGCATATATAAGCTGAAAAAAAACAAACATTCAGCGTTAGACTCTAAAATCATCTGTTATGTCTGTTTATCCAGTGGATCAAATACATTAAGGAATGTTTTTCTATTACAATTTCTTTCAGATGTTATAAAGTAAAATAAATTAAATCAAATCAAATAAATCCATGCATTGCTGTCTATCTGATAGCTTCAACAAATTACCAAATGGATGCAAAATCAAAGATATTCATGTCCGCCTGGCACTAACCATGTGTTCCTGCACAAAACTAAGCCACAGAAAGATCCCCAATGAAACCCCTGCATTTCCCTATCATAAAGACTCTAATCTCAACATTTATATGATTATATTTGTAGTGTCTGCAAATTATGTTATATGAGACTAAAAGAGGCACAAGTAGTTTTCCCTCATTAAAAAGATGATACGCATCAAATTATAACATATCTGAGTAGCCCAGAATGTCCGGAAAAGAAAAACATACAGCACATGTGGCTAAACCATGTAGATATAGTGTAATATTGTATGTACATGAGTTAGCCACAAATAATACATGATTGTTTTTAAAATACCTCTGAGCAGCAAATGGGCCTGTGAAATGTGATGACCAGCAGAAGAAGGACTAGCTTTGACTCAAGAGCTTTCATAATTAAGGAGGCTGGTGGGCATATATGATCATAGTGAAATGATTCATATAAATGGCTAACCATGCAATTAGAGACTTTGTTTTAGGGGGGGGGGGGGCATGACCACACTAGGAGCAGCAGTGCTCGGCATGTGAGTATGTGTGCATTAGGTTTATATGACTTTGTGGGGACCTTTTGTCCTCCAAAATGTAATAAAAACCTGTTAACCTGTGTTGTGGGAACCATTTTTCGGGTCCCCAGAAAGATCTGTGAATATAATTTAAAAAAAAAAAATACAAATTCTTCTATTATGCTACTGTAGGTTACTTATGGTTAAGGTTAGAGCTGAGTAAGGGTTAAGGTCATCATGTTGAAATTGGAGTTTTCCCCATAGAAACGAATAGAGAGTCCCCACAAAGATATGATTACAAACCTGTGTGTGTGTATGTGATAATCATAGGTAGTTGATTCATATAGGTGACTGGCTGATTAGAGGCTTTGTTGTAAGGGGGGGGGGGGTATTATACTTAAGATTTAAAGATGATTAGCTTTCTGGCCATAGCCTAATGGGATAAATAGGGTTAGAACTACGAGTCTGGTGACTCCCTAGAGAGCATGCTGATGGGCTGTCAAATTGCTGTACAATGTGTGTTTTACAATAGTTATAAATGTTATTACCGTATTTCCCTGAAAATGAGCCCTAGCGTGATTTATCAGGATGCTTGTAATATAAGCCCTACTCCAAAAATAGAATGAGATGCGATTATATGCAGTATGAGCAGGCTACATGGACAAGAGGTGCTCATTTAAGGAAAGCGCTATTGCTAGACATGAGAGATTGGGACCACTGATTCTAAAGAAAATTGAGTTGCGAGATATTCAAGATGGAATTTGGAGCTTGTAGGTTTACGATGATGTTCCGGAAGAAGATGACATGATAACTATATTTGAATAAATGTATACACAGTAGATTTTTGTTCATGAATAAATGTTTACATGGGAAGATACAGTTAGACACCTTGGGATTTGAATATATGTGGATTTCTGTTCATGAATACCAGTAAATGTACTATAGTTTGTTGTACATGGGAAAATAAGACATCCCCTGAAAATAAGCCCTAATGTGTCTTTGGGAGCAAAAATTAATATAAGACCCTTTTCTTATTTATGTATTATTTTTGGGGAAACACGGTAGGAACATCTGAAGGTGCTTTCTGTACAGAGTATAAACAGGTGAAAATGCTGCTACAAGAGGCAGGTTTGGGATCCCATTTCCTTTTTCAGAATTGTATTTTCTTCAGTGGCAGCAGAAATGGCATTACTGCACAGCTGTACATCTAATAATCTATTACATAATAAATTGCATTGAATCAATTGAAAATGTTGCCTTCATAAGTCAAATTTAAATGGAGAGAGGACTTTATCCGTCAGGAATTGTGTTGTGTGCCTGGGGATTGTCATTGCCATTGTAAGTGGCTCTCATTGAGCTGAGGCACATCCAGTACACTTTCAGGGGAACCAGATGCATTTAGATGTTCAATATAATTAGGTGTCTTTTGAGAATATGTGCCATGTAACAGCTAAATAGCCTTTTAGTTTTTGTGAGGACCTGTTTGAAAGGTTCCACTGTAGTTTAAATGACACAGAAAAACATAACAAGGGTAACAAGCAGTGAATTTAAAAGAGAATAATAAGTGAAAAGCTCAATGAAATTTCTCAAATCAGACGTACTCCTGACTGTCCGTCCTGGACTAGGGTCAGGCTCAACAAAAAATGGAGTGAGACCACAACCGTGTGTCTCGTTGATGTTAATAGCAGTGGGAAAAACTCTGGAAGTCGACCAGGCCAAAATAAACAAAAACACCTCTAACTAAATAGGAAAAAAGTAATCCTTTACCTAACCCAAACAAAAAGAAAATAAACAACAAATCAAAACGAAATGGCATCACACTCCCTACTTCCCCAGCTACTCACTAGACACAATGGGCCTCATTTACCAATATTTTCTTGCTCTTCAAGAAGTAACAGAAATGCAGACATATTTATAATTCGCATGATTGAACCAACTATCATTACTCAAATGTGCGTACGAATGGTCTTGAGTGTGTGTAGATTCTGTTCTTAGCTAAGAACAAATTCAGATAGGAAAACATTGGTGAATGTCAGTACGTGGGGTTTAAGAACAATTTTGTTCGTAAGAAGGGTTGGTGAATGAGGCCCAATATTTACAAATATTTACAGGCTATTTACAAAACAGAATCCAAAGTAACCAAATATAAAAAGGGGAACGCAAAATCAATCATGAAACAGCAACAAAGGTCAAGCACAATCAGAGTATATGGCAAACACAATAAGTACAACAAAGAAATGGCTTCCTGCTCATTGTCTAGACAGGCCTTATAAAGGAAGTGATGGAAAAAAGAAACCAACCTATCAGAATGGAGTGGTATGAGATGTAACAGTGGGTGGAGTCACGAACAGGAAGACCCACTTAAAGAAACATCCACCCAATAGGCAGAGCAAACTACACCTGGAGTCCTAATACTGACGTTTGAGAAATGCTTTGTTTCTTGGGCCTGTCAAACTTGTAATGTCACACTTGACCTTGCAAAGTAATCTTGAAGGCAGGCAGTATAGATTTGTAGATGTTCAATATTATGATTCAAAAAATCCTGGTGGATTGTTAATTACTATAACTAAGTAACTAATTGCATGACAATAGCACAATAAAAATAACCATTTTCAACTGAAGACTGGAGTGAAACTTTCTCGCACTCAGGGTAAAGGATGTCGCAAGAGGTGGCTGCAGCTTCTGGATCTTTTATTCATGGAACAGAGAAACCAGCTGTCATCAACAAACTATTTGTACCCCTCAGTGCCAAAATTAAAATTTCTATGCATTTGACACATATGTAATACACAGGGTCATGTTTATGTATATGTGTGTGTGGATTAGGTTTATATTACATTATTTTTTATGTTGTGGGGACTATTTTTCAGGTCCCCACAAAGATCTGTGAATGCAGTCGTTACCGGCTCCAGACCTAGGGGTTATCTGAGCTGGCAGCAAGAGATGTGCAGGCTGAGTAGCCCTGTAAAGGCTGTTAATCAGTAAGGAGAATGACACTGTTATGTCCAGGTCCAGTTTACGCCAGTTTACTTCTGTGTAAGTAATATATTCAGAATCCTAACGTAAACTGATTTAAACATAAGTATGAAATCAGATCAGATATTAATTCAGGGACTTTAGATATTAGTACAGCACTCTGAAAATTGTTTCATAACATTTACGGAATGGCATCACTGATGGATAGGAATTGGGAATTTAAGACCGTATGAAACACGTAAACATAGTATTTAAGGGAATCATAAAATACCTGTACATTCCGCAAATATATTCTAACCGGCTGAGTTCAACCACATGGGTCACACTGAACCAGCGCGTGTGTGTACACGCACCGGCTCCGCTTGGTTTTACCCATTAACATGGGATGTTAGAAGATAGGTACCAGCATTACAAATAGTGGTGCCAAAGCAGACAAAAGGGGAGTTCGTATTAAATAAAAATGCATCTTAATGCCTTCCGTGGTATATTTTATAAATGACTAACAAGATGTAATTAAAGTTCTTAAATCTGTCTAGTAAGGAAAACTTTCACGGGTGCCATCATAGCCAACACAAATCAGGAACTGATCTATGGTTCACGGAATCTACATAAAACAAATGGCAAAGAACCTTGGCAATTATCATTCTGATCTCCATGGCCAGAGTTGAAGGTACGATTTTATCCTACATGTGACTCAGTAAGGAGAACAACACAGTTACGTCCAGCTTATGCAAGTTTATTTCTGGGTGAGCTGGGTAGACATCTACTGAGTAACCTCGCTGCAGTGCCATCTACTGCCTGGGTGGCATAATTAAGCAGGACTATGAAAAAAAATTGGTGCCTGCTTAAATGAAACCTTGGAATTAAGGGAATTCATACCCTCTAACACGATCAAAAAAGTAAAGATGTCGAAAGTCTTATATTTTGTTTGGTTAGGTACCCCTGCCCTGGAATAAAAACATGAAGCATCACAGCTTTTTTAAAATAAAGGCCTGTACTGCTGGCGTGAGTGCAGTGCAGACCCTGTGGCCTGTACTGACACTCCTCTACGTACGAATGAGATGCGCTCCAAACAACCGTTCGGAACCTATCTCATTCGTAACTTATGGTTAGGGTTAGGGTTAGGGTTAGGGTTGGGTAGGGATTAAAGCGATCATGTTGTGATTAGAGTTTTCCCCATAGAAATAAATGGAGAGACACCACAATTATATAATTATAAACCTCTGTGTGTGTGTGTGTGTGTGTGTGTGTAGACTAGATTACAAGTTAGACAGCTGGAGCATTGCTTCTTCTGGAGGTTCATATGAACCTTACCCTTATTCAAACGCAAGTCAAACATCAGGTATACTTTTCTCTATCAAGAATTTACTGCAGGAATATCTCTGTCTATCCTCTCCAGAGCCTGATGCAGAATTACTTGCTTTGTGCCCTTTGCTAATGCACTTTGCTTTTGCTGTATTTTGAATTTCAGACTATGTCCTCTTGGAGCAGTATGTGCATATAGAGGCACAAGTTGCCAGTTCACACTTGCATGCAGTTAAATACTCACACACAGAGCTCTCCCTGAATAGGAGGTCAAAATTCTTACATTGTATCTCATTATAATTTTGCTCATTCTGGAATAACATTTTAAATTTAAACAAATTTTAAGCAGAAAAATCTGACAGCAATTTTGAAATACAGAAAAAGAAAAAAAAAACATCAATTTTTGATGAAGTGCTACTATATTGTTACAAAACCAGAAAACACAATCTTTGGTACATTTTCCATTTCTGGGTCCTACTTGCTATAAAATATGTAGCTGGCATATCTATGACTGGCTGCCAAGACAAGGATTTTTTCCCTCCTGAAATCTGAGATGATAGCAAGGACAGGGACATGAGAAAAGACACAGGTTTCAATGACTTAGGAATATGATGAAAAGCTAAGGCTGTGATTAAAAAAGTGTGGGTTTACCAGTTACAGCACAGTACAATATTGTGAATAAAAAGCACAGAACTGACAAAGGTAGGCAATATATAGGAACTACAAAAATAAATGTTAAGGACAGATTCTTTTTCTTATGACAAAAAGATAACAATGCGAACTGACAGACAGCTGAAATTAGCTTCAAATGTTGACCTGTATGGGTAAAACATTAGGGTATCTGAAGCACTAGTGCAGAGGTGTCAAACTCCAGTCCTGGGGGGCCGGAGGCTGGTGTAGCTTAGCTATTTTGTATTCTACCACGAATGATTCAGCTCCGGCATGGTGGTGCAGTGGTTAGTACTGTTACCTCACACCTCTGGGACCCGGGTTCGAGTTTCTGCCTGGGTTACATGCCTCGTGCCTGTTGCTTCCGGGATAGGCTCCAGGCCCCCGTGACCCAATAGGATAAATGGTTGGAAAATGGATGGATGGATGATTCAGCTCAAGAGCTGTGTTGTAATTAGCACAAGGAGTTGAATCACGTGTGTTAAACGAGGGGAAACCCAAAAATGTGCAGGGCTCCAGCCCTCCTGGACTGGAGTTTGACACCCCTGCATTAATGAATTCCATCCATCCATCCATTATCTGCCGCTTGTCCGGGGTTCGGGTCGTGGGGGTAGCAGCTTTAGAAGAGATACCCAGACCTCCCTCTCCCCAGCTACCTCTACCAGCTCCTCGGGGAGGACGCCAAGGCGCTCCCAGGCTAGCCAAGCGAGTTCTGGGCCTGCCCCGGGGCCTACTCCCTGTAGGACATGCACGGAAAACCTCTCCGGGTAGCCGCCCAGGAGGCATCCGCACCAGGTGTCCAAACCACCCTCAACTGGCTCCTTTCGACATGAAGAAGCAGCGGTTCTACTCTGAGGCCCTCCCGGATATCCGAACTTGTCACCCTATCTCTAAGGGAGAGCCCAGACACCCTGCGGAGAAGCCTCATTTCGGCTGCCTGTATTCGCAATCTCATTCTTTCAGTCATTACCCATAGCTCATGACCATAGGTGAGGGTAGGGACGAAGATGGACCAATAGCTTTGCTTTTTGGCTCAGTTCTTTCTTAGCCAAGACCCCGAGATACTTGAACTCCTTCACTTGAAGCAGTACGTCTTCCCCTGACCCGGAGAGAGCATTCCACCCTTTTCCGGCTGAGGACCATGGTCTTGGATTTGAAGGTGCTGATTCTCATCCCAGCTGCTTTACAGTTGGCTGCGAACCACCCCAGAGCACGCTGGAGGTCCCCAGCAGATGAAGCCGACAGGACGACATCGTCCGCAAAAAGCAGCGAGGCAATCCTGAGGCCACCAAACTGGACACCCTCAACACCCTGGCTGCGCCTAGAAATCCTGTCCATAAATATTATAAACAGGACCGATGACAAGAAGCCCAACCCACACCAGAGCCCAACCAACACCAGGACCAGGCCGAACTTAAAGTATCCATGCAGCAAACCGAAATTGCCGCATGCCGTAATTCTTTCATCGGCTGTAGGCTACTGGAGTGTCGACCTGAATTAAAAAAATAAATTGAAAAAAAAAAAAAAAACGCACTATTTCACTGAACAATGTAAAATACATATTTGCAAAATATCTGATTAAATATGTATTTTACCTGGTTAATAGGACTTTTGGTCCTGAAGGAGCAAAGGGAGCCGCAGCATAAGGATGAAAGAGCCACATGTGGTTCCAGTGCCCTGGAATAAAAACATGAAGCATCACAGCTTTTTTAAAAGAAAGGCCTGTACTGCTGGCGTGAGTGCAGCGCAGATCCTGTGGCCTGTACTGACGCTCCTCTACGTACGAATGAGATGCGCTCGAAACAGCCGTTCGGAACCTATTTCATTCGTAAGTCGTTATTCAACGTCATTTTAAGGGTATACTTAAGATGCTTGGGAGTACGCACGTTACACTGCTGCGTGGTGGGAGTAGCGGCCAGAAGTCGCACAACCCGGAATTAGCGTGCAGAAAAAAATTGATGTTGCGGACAGGAAACGGGAGCCCAATGAACACAATTTGGACTTACAGTCCTCTTCGTTGTATGTTTGAAAGTTTGCAAGTTGATAGTTCATAAGTTAGGCTTAGGCAATTTTATGCTAACATACATTGCAATATTTTATACCACTGTATTTTTTGGAAAAATGAGAGAACACCATCACAAATTTTCGATATATTAACAGAAACTTTCTCTTCCCAGAAAAGTCAATTTGCATTTGGCACATGGTGTCATACCTAGGAATATCATGCTGAAGTTGGATGATTTTAATTTTTTTTTTTTTTTTGGCCCCTCAATGCATAATGCTAGAACACCTAAAAACTCATCCACCCCCATCCCTTAAACAAAAAAATATATAAGAATGGCAGTACAGACCTGCAATTTTGTAACTTTCTTATTAGGAACTATAAACCTGGTTCCAAAAAAGTCAGAACGTTTTGTAAAATGTAAATAAAAACAGAATGCAATGACTTTCAAATCATATACTGTAAACCCAAATTTAATTGAAAAAAGAACAGACATATCAAATGTTGAAACTGAGAAATTGTATTATTTTATGATAAATATGCTCAATATGAAATTGATGCCAGAAATACGTTTTAAAAAAATGTGGGACAGGGGTATGTCTACCACTGTGTTGCATCACCTTTTCTTTTAACAACACACTGTGAACGTTTGGGAACTGAGGAGACCAGCTGGTAGAGTTTTGAAAAATGAAATATTGTCCCATTGTTGCCTGATATATGATTTCAACTGCTCAACAGTTTGGGGTCTCCATTATTGTATTTTTCCTTTCATGATGTGCCAATCATTTTCAATGGGTGACAGGTCTGGAGTGCAGGCAGGCCTGGAGTTCTTCTACAGAGCCATGCTGTTATAATATGTGGAAAATGCGGTTTGGCTATAGGCATGTAACGATGAATCGATGAAAATGTATGACGATTTAAACCGGCTGATGTGGAAAATGAATTGCTACTTTAGGAGTACTTCACAGTACTTTAATAGGAAAAACTGGTGTGATATTACATTTGATTTCACGACATTAGTCCGACGTCAGATGTCACCATGTATTCACGGATGTCAGTTTTTGGTTTTGATCGAATGCGAGATGACGAGCGAATTTGAAATTGAGGACCCACTGCCAGGTGGCGTGGTGACGCAGTGGTTAGTGCTGCTGCCTCACAGCAAGAAGGTCCTGCTTTCGGTCCTGGGTCCTTTCTATGTGGAGTTCACACGCTCTCCCTGTTGTCGCCATGGGCACTAATGCACCTCCATACCATCACGGATGCTGGCTTTGGAACTGTCCACTGATGACAAGCTAGATGGTCACTCTCCTCTTTAGCCTGGAGGACACAGCATCCATGATTTCAGAAAAGAATTTATCTATTTTGGTTCATCAGACCACAGGACAGTTTTCTGTTTTGTGTCAGTCCGTCTTAAATGAGCTTGGGTCTAGAGAAGTCAGTGACGTTTCTGAATCATGTTTAGATATGTTTTCTTCTTTGCATGGTAGAGTTTCATCCTGCATTTGTGGATGCAGCAATGAACTGTGTTCACAGACAGTGGTTTTCAGAAGTGTTCCTGAGCCCATACAGTGATTTCCACTATCGAATTGTGTCTGTTTTTAATGCAGTGCTGCCTGAGGACCTGAAGATCACAGCTACCCAATATTGATTTTGGGCCTTGTCCCTTGCATACAGAGATTCTCCTCCAGATTCTCAGAATTTTTAATGATATTATGTACTGTGGATTGTGAAATTCCCAAATTTTTTGCAATATTACGTTGCATTATTACTGCATTATTTGCTCATGCAGACTTTCACAGAGTAGTGAACCTCTCCCCATCTTCACTTCATAGAGACAATTTTTTGAAACACATTGCTTCCATCAAATTCAAGTTGAGCATATATTTGTCATAAAACAATAAAATTTCTAATTTTTAACATTTGATATGTTGTCTTTGTTCTATTTTCAATTAAATATGAGTTTATATGATTTGAAAATCATGCATTCTATTTTAATCTATATTTTACGCAGTGTCCCAACTTTTTTGGAAATGGTGTTGTGTATCTTCCTCCCGAATTTTTTATTTTTTTTGGTAAATCTGAGGTGGTCTGGTGGGATCTGATGAATGATGGAATGACCCCATTATGTGTGTCCTGTGATAGCCTGGCATCCTGGACATGTCCTTCTGTAAGTCCCTCTGGATATGAACAAGATAAGTGGCAAGAAAATGCATGGGTGAATATTGACATGTAAATTGCCGCATGTAATGGTATAAATAATAAGCCTTATTAAAATGTTAATTTTGGTTTTGCTTCATTGCATCATGGCCAACAGTGTAGCATTGTCACATTAAATTCCCAGAATGCTGGGTAAAAATCCAGTCCTAGCTTTTTTGCTTTTCTTCCAGATCCCTTACAGAATCCAAGAAATCATGCTCTTCAGCTGGACTGAAAGCGCTAAATTGTCCCTAGTGTCTGAGTGAATGAATGCGCACATTGGCATAACAGCCTTGTGATAAACTGATCTCCCATCCTGGTTACACCACAGCCTGGTTCACTTTTGGATATACTTTGAATCAGCATTCGGCAGCGTTAGAGCTCATCTTTCACTCCTCCTCCATTGCTGCCAGATTGTGTCCCTGTGATGTACTGAGTCTCGTAGACATACACTACTTGGCCCAGCAGTATATGTTGTAAGCTTAGGGCAACTGTTGCTATTACAACATGCTTTGTAAGTAGATGCTATTGTTGCCTCCCAGAGTTGCACAAAGTGGCTTATTTATGGTTTAGTAGGTCTGTGATCCATTAATAATAACAAATGGCCTATTTCCCTAGCCTATATAACAGTTGGCATGTTGGCATTTTACTGTACTTGCCTCTACATATCAGGTTTTTTTCATTGTAAAAATACAAAACTGGTACGTCTACATGATTTTCCATTCACATGTTCTGCATATTTATGAAACATTACCTTGGTAACCAAAAGAATAAACATGCTTAGATATAAAACACTTAAAACATAATCGGAAGATATTTAAATATATGGGAAAAGAAAACCGATGGAAAAACTATATATGAGTTCTGTTTAGGAATAGAAATAACAACAACAACAAATTTATTTTTTTATAGCGCATTATCACAACATTACATTGTCTCAATATATCCTGGACATAGTCCGGTATCTGACATTAGTGGTCTTATACGTGGCTTTATAATAATTCATCTTATTTGCTTCCTTCAGTTCTTCCTCAAAACCCCTAGAATGGTGACAGTTTCAACAAAGATCTGTCTTGCCTTTATAACTGCACTCAGTATTTGATATTTTCATTTATCACTTTGTTACCATTTTAGAAGAGAATCCTGTTATTTCTCTCTGATCAGACATGGCTTACATGATAGAGAAGTAAATCAATTTATTTATGTAGTAATCTCTTATTTATTGAGAAGATAATATATTAGTGTACTTCTGTGTTAGTATAAGTCCTTGAGACGTCCAGGACTATGGCAAAATTAAGGTTGCAGATTTACATCTCTTGGGTACAGGATGCACAAATTTTGTTGAAACTTCAAAGAAGAACTTCTCATATAAAATAAGTAAATAATAACCATCTTTCTCTGCTGTCCAGGGAGCTTCGTAAATTTGGAAAGGGTGCAACGTAGGGCTACGAGAATGATTCCTGGTCTTAGAGGAATGTCTTATGAGGAGAGGTTAGCTGA
>JAODJW010000007.1:61384-74361 GCA_026777045.1 Hyperopisus bebe
TAAAACCCTGGGTTCCTTTAAATCAGAGCTAGATAAGATTTTAACAACTCTGAGATATTAGTTAAGTTCTCCCCAAATGAGCTTGATGGGCTAAATGGCCTCCTCTCATTTGTAAATTTCTTATGTTCTTAACTCTGCATTTTGGTGGTGGCACTCTCTGAGGTACACAGACTGTGGAGTGGCCAGATCTCTATAGGTAGGAATACCTACTTTTGGTCTGGTCAGTCTGATCGCTGCCATACTCAGGGAGTAGCTATTGCTGTAGTGCAGGGGTATTCAACTAAAATTTAAAGAGGTCCAGTTAGAGAAAATTTGTTGAAGCAAAGGTCCGGAAGATCATAAAACGTTTTGACATTATTTATTGTCACGTGACATAGAACTTTGGCCAGCTGGCTGGAGTGAGATTTTCAATTCGAGATGTCTGCACAGACATGTAACAGTTCTTACCTTGTAAATAGTTTGCTTTTGTATTTAACCGTGTAAATACAGCTTTGACATGGCTAATTTTGTCTGAAAGCGTGAGTATCATGCCAGATGCTTGAGATTTGGCAGCCATGAAAATGTACCTTTTTTGTTTCACCTGAGTTTATTTATATAAGATAGCAAAACTTTATACATATGTTAAAAAGCTAAAACTTCAATGAACATGAAATCAACAATTAACTACATCGATTTATCCAACATGTTATATAATACATACTGTATTTGAAAATTTTTCAGCTGGATGATTTCAGGACAGACTAGTCACTCTGTTAGGAACATTATGGCTTCTTGGTTGCGGGTGTTCGCTTCGCTGCTGCTATTAACACAGATGGAACATTAGCGCAGACAAAGGGCTGCATAAGCCAAACTACGTCTTACTTGGTGGTTAAAGGTATTTGACGTTATTAGTGTGGGAAACGGTGGTTCTACTGCTAAACCACTACTGAAAAGACTACAAACGCTGCACCAGATAAAATAGAAGCATCCCGTCAGGTTTTAAATAACAACTTAATGTTTTGGCTATCGGTCCGGGTCCGTATGGGACAGCTTCTGGGTCCGGACCCGGACCGCGGTCTGCCTGTCAGTCACCTCTGCTGTAGTAGATTAGCTCCTCCTGATGGTGTCTGATGCCACTTCTTTCAATGAGCATATTATGAGAGTCAGGCTAAGGCACTCCTTGGGTGTCTTGTCTATTGTCTCAGTGTATACTCCAACTGCAGTGATATCACGTTGAGGGAGACATTTTTTTCACAACTTCACTCGGTGGTTGATGGGTGCCTACAAAGTGACAGTTCTGCTTCCAACACCCTGAGCTGCATCGTTGGACTTGGTACTACAATACTGGTGGTGCAGTGAAGGAGATCGATCACATCATCGTGGGCAGATGCTGGAGGCTCCTGTCCTGCAGAACTGCAGGGTCTACAGACGTGCTCAGTTTGTGAATTCTGACCACAGACTTGTTGTTGCTACTCTGAAGATTCACCTTAGATCCAGTAAGTTACAACCTACTAGGAGAATGAGGCTGGACTTGGCCAGACTTCAAGATCAAGCTCTTTCTGATGAGTTTGCATGCATTTTGTGTGAGGAACTTGCAGACTTGAGTGTGACTGCTGATTCTAAAGTGATGTGGGAGACCTTCCATGATAAGACCTTGATGGTTGCTGAGGGTTGTGTTGGTGTTGCCAGCGTTCCCAGAAGGAGGTGTTTCATCTCGAAGGACACCCTGGATATTATCTAGAGGAGTCGCAGCACACAGGGCAGATAAGGAGGCATTTGTTAGATAAATCTGTGAGCAGGTGACACACATCTGTGGTCTAGCGACCCATGTCGTACTTACAGAGGAATCTAAGCATTACAGGCATCTGAATCTGTTCCTCAAAGACTTGTAATCAGGGGGTGTGATGGAATGGTCCTTACGGATGACACTGCAGTTGTGACCCACTGGGCCAGCTACTTTGAGCAATTGTTTAAAGCTGACCCTCCAGCTATGATGTTGGACATCTCTGGGTCCACGGATGAAGGTACAGGTCTGTAGAGTCCTGGTGCTCCCTGTCGTTCTGAATGGCTGTGAGACATGGACACTAGAACAAAGACTGGACTCCTTCAGCAATATGTCTCTTTGGAGAGTCCTAGGGTATCACTAGTTTGACTTTGTATCAAATGAGCGGTTGGTAGTGGAGTCCTGAATGAGGCACATTACCTGTATTGTGAGGGAGCGTCACTTACGGCACTACGGCCATGTGGCACATTTCCCTGAGGGTGATCCGGCTAGCAGGATTCTCATTGCTGAGGACCATTGCTGAGTGGCTGGACCAGGCCAAGGGGATGCCCACATAACACCTGGCCGTGGCAGATGGATGGCCATTTCCAGAGTATGGGACTGGACCATGTGTCTGCCTGGGAGGTGGCCAGCTGGGATCCCAAGGAGTTTCACCCTGTAGTGAGTGCAGCGGCACATGCTCCCCAACCTGACCTGACCTGACCTCTTGTTCCCTAAAAAGCTTGACATGGCAATATTCCACAGTAATATACTGTCCATGGTAACTATTAATACTTCAGACTTTCTAGGCACTCATGCATACACATCAGTTTAATTAGAGAATTATGCTACAAACCTCGACAGTTAATTAGTAGAAAGTAATGTATCAGCATTTACAAAGAAATCCATTGATGTATTTGAACATGTCACCTCATTATTTACATACACAGCAATCTCTACAGATGTGCATTCATCCATCTTCTAATTGCTTATCCTGGTCTAGGTCTGTGCTGTTGTAGTTTCTCTTCCTAAATCAGTCAACTGAAAACCCTTAATGACTTTAGACAAGTTGCTCTGACAATTGTAATGAAAACCTTTGAAAGACTGGTAACATCAGAAATCTTAGGTATGACGGAGCATGCACTGGATTCCATGCAGTTTGCTAATAGGTCCCATAGAGGGGTAGAGGATGCCAAAGTCACCATGCTTAATTTGTTTTTTAAGCACTTGGAAGGAAAAGTGTACCAGGCTCGACTTTTATTTGTTGATTTTTCATCTTCTTTTGACACAGTTCAACCACATATGTTAGCCAGGCGTCTTTTACAACAATTTGCCTAAGTAATAATCTTGTGGGCTAGATTCTGGTTTTTTTAACTGACAGGACACAGAGAGTGAAAGTAAATGGAGAAATCTTCAACCAAGTCTGCTCCTCCACCAGCTGCCCACAAGGATGTGTGCTGTCATCACTGTCATTTATTCTTTACAGAAATATATGCCAAAGTATGAGGGAAAACAGAACTATTGTATGCAGTTGATTCTGTTATACTGTAGGTAGCAAGCTCCAAGATAAGGAAACCAGCCATGGTCTGGTCATTGAGGATTTTGTTAGTTGGTGTGACAAGTCTTACCTGCAGTTAAACACATCTAAGGCAAAAGGTAGTATAGTTGATTTTAGAAGACAGCCTTGCACATCTATCAGAGGTCAGACCGTGGAATGTGTTGAACTTTACAAATGCCTAGGGGCAATTATTTACTCAAAGTTGAGTTTTGAAGAAAAGTGTGGGGCTGTGTGTAAGAAGGGGCAGCAACATTTGTTTTGTTTGAGGAAAGTCACTTACACATTGAAAAAATCATGATGACCTTATTTTATCATGCATTTATAGAACCAGTTTTGTCCTTTTCTTTTGTTTCATGGATTTGAAACCTGTCCTTAAAAAGCAAAAACTTTTCTGTCATGGCAAAGGCTTACTTATGGATATTTTTAATGACACATGTAAATGTTCTAATTCTGTTTAATCATCCTCTTATGGGCTTTATTTTATTTTTTATTCATTATTATTATTTATTTTCAGTTTTTAAAATAAATGATTTATTTATTTCCATTTTCATTTTGTTTTACAAGTGCTTTCTGGCACTTTCCAAGCTGTCATTGTAAATAAGAAAATGTTCTTAATGCTTTGCCTGGTAAAATAAAGGTTAATGAATGAAAAACTCAGTGAATCAAATTATTAAATGGTCGAGTAGTGTAACTGGTGAGCAACAACTTTAACCTTTTAGGGTTATCAACACATTCATGTCCCCTTTCTGTTTGGCCAGCAGGTGTCACTGGCCATCCTGTCCTCTTCTCTGTTTCTTGCCTTTCAGCCTCAGTGTATCTCATCCATAGTGTGTTTTCCTGTTCTCCAGACTGCCTCATAGGTCATTGGGCTGAGCGTGCAGCTCAGATTCTGTTTCCTTCCATCGTGGCTTCAAGGCTGGCTTGAGACCTGTCACACCTGTTTTGTAATTTTATTCCTGGTTTGGTGTTTCCGTCTTTGCTTTTGTTCTTACGTTTGGTTTGCCCCACTTCTTCCTTTTGTTATAGTATTCTGCTAGTATGTTAGTTCCTGCCCCCTTCCCATTGTTAGCCTCCTGTTTATTAGGATTGATTAGTGTTTTTAGTTTTCTGATCATTAGATTTCCCTGGTTCTGTCTCTATTATTGTAACTCGCCCTACCTGTTGCTTGTTGCTCTGTCTTGGTTGATTGATTAATTGTCATGTTCCACACCTGCCCTCACATTAGTTGGTTACCTGTTTCTATTTAAATGCCGGTCTTTGTCCTGCTCCTTAGTCTGCCATTGTGAATGATATGGTGTGTTTGGTCATTTTAATACGGCAAGGGATAAAGAGGTAGTGTTTACTTCCTCTCATAAATTTTTTGTTTGTCAAATATTATTTGATACTTGTGATCATATGATAATACTTATGTTTTGTGTGATTTATTTGTTTGTTTATTTTATTTATTTATTTGTGCAGGTGTGGGTGCATGTTTGTTTGCTGGCTATGTGGATACAGGTCGCAGGTAGCATGGGGCACAAAGCTGGGGAACACCCCGGACAGATTGACAGTCCATTGCAGGGCACATATTGGGCATACACTAGGTTAGACACACCAATTAGCAGGACTGCACAATATCACAATATCGGGGTATGTGAAATATCAGTGAGATATTTA
Source organism: Hyperopisus bebe (assembly GCA_026777045.1). Taxonomy (NCBI): domain Eukaryota; kingdom Metazoa; phylum Chordata; class Actinopteri; order Osteoglossiformes; family Mormyridae; genus Hyperopisus; species Hyperopisus bebe. Next base: position 66,340 of record JAODJW010000007.1, read on the forward strand.
TTAAAACAAGAGATAAAATTACATGAAATAAACTATAGGCAAAAATAACTTGTTATTATCTACCAAGAGAGTGTATCAAATAAGTTGGTTTGCTGCCATGAGTTGTGTCAACAGACACAGAGCATTGTGCATTATTATGCTACCAATTATCTGCAGGAGAAACCAGGCATACCCACACAATACAAGGAGAACATGCAAACTGCACATATACAGAACAGAAATGGGATTATAGCCCACTGAAAGTCCGTCCGTGTGTGTGTGTGTGTATGTGTGTGTGTGTGTGAAGAAACAGTGCTACCCACTGTTCTCATGTCCTTTACAGATGTGTGTTAAATATTTGTTCTGCACTTTTATCAGTTAAAATAAAGTGTGAGAGAATAATGAGAATAAGTATGAATGTAATAAAGGAAAAAATGAAACATGCATCAGCTGAAAGACTGGCCTGTCATATGTGAAATATGAACCTCATTTACTGTAAATGATATTTTTGTAATGGAAGATGAAACTGTTAGAAATTCAGGTACTCCACTATTCATTTTTCTCCTTATAAAAAGCTTTATATTTTTCTTTGGACCTGTCAGGAAATTCCATATAGGGGATCTAAGGCACATATAAGTAACAAGAAGAAAGCTTAAATTAACTATCAATCCTAGCGCATTTATAATTTAAGTCTTGGACATTTTATGAAATTTACACACATCAGCATTTAAAATAGTCATGTTTTACAGAAATTTACAGGTTTAATAAATGATAATTTGGAACATAATTTTAAAAACAAGTTAATTAAAAAACATAACAACCTGAGGATTAACCTACTGGCAATAAAACATTAATATATATGTAAATTTGTGAAAGAAATTCAGTTTATTTATTTAAATAAAAATAGCAGTTTGGATACTGAAGTGTTGATATAAAACCACAAGGAATTTGTCCTTCCATTACCATAATAAAATGATTAAAATGTCCTGTCCTAATTGTCATGATTTTGCCTGCATTCTCCCGTTAGATGTGGTGAACTGCACGATATTTCACCATAGACTACAATGAATAAAAAATATAGGACAGCAGTTCATCTTTTCTCAGCTTATTCAGATATTTTGGGGGATTAGCCAGACTGGTTGAGAACCTGGTCATTTTTGGCTTGACTACAATGTTGTCAGTGTTGGAGCAGAAAGCAAGGCAAACTGTCTAGGTGCCAAATTGATCAGATAAATATCCTGTACATATTGTCAAATGTTGTAAATGTGACACACAATGTGTACCTGTTTGAGTGAATCAGTATGGGCATGATTACTAAATTCAGTCATATACCTTATATCTCACTTTTCCCAGAAACTCTGTATGACAGAGATATGAACCAGAAATGCAGATATTGAAACTCTACGGATGGATGCATCAATACATTAAATCTCTGACTTTTTTTGTGAAAAGTATCCTTAGAGATATAAAACTTTATACACTGTAAGTGAAGTTTTTTGGCATTTCATTCAGTCCACGAGAGACTGGCAAGGTTAGAAATGTATTATTGTTAGTGCAAATTATGGATGCCACAAGACATATGGACTGCACTGGATTCTTTAAATTTGGCTGTTCTACTCAAAATCTGGTAACAATTTCCCTGTGAACAACCCTAAGTAAACCAAACCTTACAACAGTTGTATACTTTTATTTTAACTGACTATTTAAGTGGCCAGAGATCATAAGCTACTTGACTGATAGCAACCGGGGATCCAAATATGAATATCTTCATCTTGCTCTCGTTCAGATTTATGAAACTTGCCACCATCCACTGCTTTATGTCCTTTAGGCAGTCAAACAGGTGTTGCAGTGCTTTGGGGTTGCTGGGTTTTAATGGGAGGTAGAGCCTCGTGTCATTGGTGTAGTAGTGATAGGACACTCCGTGCTTTGATATAATGTGACTTAGAGGTAACATGTACAATTAAAACAAAATACAAGTAAGCACCAATCCCTGTGGTAGGGGGCAGTGATGGAGGGGTTAGTGTTAGGGTTAGGGTAAGAAGAGGCTCCATTAGAAGACACTGAAAAGGTTCGCGATTCTAAAAATGATGCAAACCATTCAAATGTGGATCCTGAGATGACCACCTAAGGCACTCTAAAAGAACGTGGTGGTTGAATGCAGCACTGAGATCCAACAGCATCAATACCGCACAGTCCTTAGAGTTCACAGAAAGCAGTAAATCATTTGTATCTTCAATAAGTGCTGACTCAGTGTTGTGTTTTAACCTGAAACCAGACTGAAATATATCTAAGATATGATTTTCAGTTAAAAGTGGCTGAAGTTGCTGCACAACTGCATGTTTAAAAAGCACTGGTATTTGTCCAGAAATGAGTGAACTATTTATAGTGTCCAAAATAGAAGGACCGATGCAGTCAAAGTTAGCAGTGTACACTGGAGTATATAATACCACGGCACCACTGGATCGTATTTGAGTTTGAATATCACCGATGATGCTGTGAGGGGAACTGATTAAAGTGCTTATCGTGTTAAATAAAACCCTTGGTTGATGAATGTGATTTGATATCAAATCAGAAAAATATTTTGCTCTTGCTGATTTAATGGCTTCCTGGAAGATGTTTACAGATTTTTTCATAGTTTGATAAGACACCTGCAGCCTGTCCTTTTCCACTTTTATTCAGCCCATCTGCTTGCTTGCCTGAGTTTTCTGGCGCTATCAAGGCTTTGTTTTGGGTTGGACATACTTAAAGGGTGCTATGGGGTTTAGGATGGTTTCACAGGTAGAATTGAAATAATTTAAAAGCTTGTTGGGAGTGGAAACATACAGAGCAGTTGTGGAGGGAGGAGAACTGAGAGCGCTGGCAAAGCGGGTTACCGTTATCTTATTTATAAGCCCCGCATAATGGTGGGGCAACAATTCCCAACAACACCCTGGGTGTGAACATTAAACATAATAGGCATATGGTCAGAGACACAGATCTTATATATTTGAACATTTTTGAGGTCATATCATAAAACCACATCCAGTTTGTGACTACGCTCAGGAGTTGGACTGAGAACAGATTGATTCAGTTAATCAAGCTGCTTTGTCCAACTTCCTGAGACTCATGGGATCCTCCTGAAGTTGCTGGACATTATGACTGGCCTCTTTACTGGTACTGTGAGTGCTGTGCAGGGAACATCTGTGTTCTTCCCAGTTGATTCAGGGGTTCATCATGGGTGTGTTCTTGCTCCTACTCTGATCAGTGCTTGCATGGACTGGGTGTTGGGCAGGGTCATGGGGTCCAGTGGCTGTGGAGAATCTGTTGGTGAAGAAAGATTCACTGATCTTGACTTTTCCGATGATGCTGTGATCTTTGTGAAGTCAATGAAGGCTCTGATCAGGGCTCTCAAGAGACTGAGTGAAGAGTCTGAGTGTTTGGGTTTGCAAGTGTCCTGGATCAAAACTATGATCAAGGCCTTTAATGACGTCTTATGCACAACCGTCTGCGATGTGCCACTCTGCGGAAAGAATGTCGACCACATTGAAAGGTTCATTTACCTCAACAACAACATTCTGGCGACTCTTCCTATGAAGTCAGTAGACAGATTGGGAGAGCATGGGGGTTCATGAGGTCGCTAGGGGTGTGTGACGCTCACTATATTCCTGTAAGAGAACAAAGGTCCAAATCTTTAGAGTCCTGGTGCTCCCAGTATGCTGTATGGCTGAAAGACATGGATGCTATTCAGTGACCTGAGACAAAGACTGGACTCCTTTGGTACAATGTCTCTTCAGAGAGTCCTTGAGTACCACTGACTTTGACTTTGTGTCCCGAATGAGGCACATTACCTGCATCATGAGGGAGCGTCAGTTACAGCACTGCGGCCATGTGGCACGTTTCCCTGAGAGTAATCCGGCTTGCAGGATCCTTATTGTTGAAGACCCAAGTGGCTGGACCAGGTGTGGCGGTAATGAATTATTTTGTTGTGTGATGTGTACCAGTGCATATTCCCCAACCAGATCTGTTGGTTGAATTCACAGATGCGTAACCTGTGGATACGAAGGACCGGCTGTGAATCCTTTAATAAGACTTCTAGCTTAGGTTTTGGTTTGACAGTCAATAATTATGTACTAGGACTGATTCCTATGAGTAATGTTGAGTTTCTCTTATCTTATAAAATAATGATCTTCATTAAAAAGCTCTAGAGGTATTCTTTATTCTAATTTAGTATGCAGAAAATTACTTGTTTTGATTCATGATAAATGCAATTGCTTCATAAGATATTATTAGATAGAAAAATTATTATACTCTTGGTGCTGTAGAGGATCTCTCCGCCATAATTCTGGGTAAACAGTCTGCAGAGACCCAGACTTAAAATAACAGGTCCTCAGACGACGGGAATCCCCTTGCGATGTATCTGAAAGACTGCAATTCACATCTCTGTACTGAGTGAGCACAATATGGAGTACATTCCTTCTTAATTTAATCTTGGTATGTTTTCTGTTCTTTGTTAGTCCTACCATCCTGCCAGTGCTGACATCCATTAACACTTCAGTTCTAAAAAAAATAAATAAATAAACAGGAATATTTTTAAAAAGCAGTTGTTGGATTGGTGGATCTAGTACAAAATTGTACAACAATGTCAAATTGAAAATCTATAAAAGCTGTGTAAGTTCATAACTGTTGAAAAAAGTTGTGACTGGGTGCTGGATGATGTTTGACAAACTACACAGAAGCACTGTGATTGGGCTGTGGTGTACTCATTTAAAAATATAAATGGAAAACATAACTTGCTAACTGACTGCATACTTTCACGAGCAACAAGCTCTTAGAAATTTCTGGGTTACACTACACTTTGGTTAAGAGCTTCCACAAGTATGAGACCAAATTTTGGATGAATCCCAGTAATGTAAATGAAAGTTAATATTGCATTCTGTATTTTTTCACAAAAAATGACATTGACAGGTTATTTTCCCCTGTGTTGAAAGAATAAAGTAAGCTTCAATTATGTGTTTCCTAATACATAGACAAACATCCCAGAAGGTATGCTGTGACTGTGCTCCCCCTCACCGGTTACCAAGGCAAGAAGATCTGGGTTGCCTCCGATGACATTCAGCTTTTGGGAGACATTTGTGAGGCAGAGAAAAGTTCAATGCATCATCTGTGGCATTTTGTGATACGGCGAAGGACTTTATGAATGGTGTGTTCGGCATTTTGTGGAATTGAAATTCTCATCTCTCTAATGCTCCAAGCCTTCCCAGCCCAATAAGTTGTAGATGTTATTTGCACTGGTTTACTCACTCATCATCCTCTACTTCATATCTTGATGCTGCAAGTGCCTCCTGCCTGAAGGCGGATTGTTAATGCCATGCAAATCCCAAATAGCTGGCTGGCAGGAGACGGCAGAGGAAATGGGTTCCTCATTACACCGTTCCTTACAAACCTAAAGAAATCACTCCCCGATGCATAAATACTATACAGTCATGTATATCATGAAATATAGCCACACAATTTTTTTTTTTAATTTATAAATGAAACTGTTCATCTAATTAAAAATTTAAGACAAATCTCATGGGGGGAAATTTGTATGAGCTGTTGGTATTTAATTTCAGATATTTCCCATGCCCAGTTTTTTTATTCTATGGCTTGAAATATTTCACATAAAATCTGATATTGCATTTCATCCAGGGGGTACCACAGCCTTTCGCCCTATGCTGCCTGGGACAGGCTCCAGCTCTCCCCATAACCATAAATCTAACCCTGACCAGGATAAGCGGTTAGAAGACGGATGGATGGAATTTGATATTGTTGATGCTGTAGTTAACTGCAGAAAAACAAGATTTCTTCCTGTGTTTCAGTTTGAGGATTTTCGTCTTTGTGACTGACATAGGTAGATGATTACTTGTTGCTATTTTGGGGTGACAGGTTGACAACAGTTGCTACATTGGAAATTTCAAGAAAAAGACTTTAAAGAAATGTCTATGCTAAAAGCTGGGGTCAGGCAAATCTAAGGGTGGACAATATGGCATGACCATATTAATCAAGCTACAAGTTGCCAACATATATGAATTTGCTTTAAGAAGAAGTGACATAACAAAAACAGAAAAAAACATATGAGAATACAAACTAAATTACTGAACTCTAACTGAATTTGTTACACTGGATCTAAGTATAAATAAACATTTTGCTTTATCCTCCATTCATTGCCTCTACACCATACAGGTAGATACTGTGAAAACTAGCTGTGAATAACAGAATAAGGCAGCAAATATTTATTCTTACATTGTCAGTTTATGTAGCTTTTAATTCTATATGAATTTAAATATTTTAGTTTTATGTTCCATTAATAGCTTGAAAGAGAATGTGTATGATTTTGAATTGATGAAGCTGGTGGAGATACAAATAAGCTCTTCTGTCAGCACACATCAAACAGGTGCAAATTCAGGCTGCTGTCATAGGTGTCAAAATGACGGCTGAAATACAATAACCTGACAAAGCCACTATTCATGCAATAATTCATAAATACTGTCAAATATTCATTACATAGATATTGCTGCTGGTGTAATGTGCTATATGTTTTCTGTAAATAGGGCTTGATAGGGAATAGGATATTTATTGGAAGATACACTGTCCTTATAGTGGAATTTGGGTAGGGTGACCATGGGACAGGCATGACACAAGTAAAAATGACAAAACAACCAGTGTTTCTGTGAAAACCAAACAGATGGGGCAAAAAAGCTTCATCATGCGAGGGTACATGGGCACTTGTGAGGCTACCCGGCCACTTCCCCCAGGTTAATAGACCAATTTATACAAGAGACAGGTGAAATTAATCAGCTCGCCAAACCCTAATCACCTGACTCTCCCTCCTGCACCCCCTTCTACAGTGTCCTTCCCACTGGCTATAAGAGTCAGTTTTGTCCTAAGATGGGAAATAAGACTGTTATCTAGGCTGTGCCACCTCAGCTAGCTGTGGTGAGCAGGTCTATAGGATGAACTGGCCTGCATTTGCGGACTAAACGACCAGACTTTGTCTCTTCTGTGGCAACACCTGCCCACAGGTACCTGCAGGACCATGACTGGAATCATGCCAATAGCCTTCATTTTGACCAGTAGACACAACAACGCATAGAGTATATGCAAGGTGGCAACCGTCAGTGTGTAAATGCGAGGAGGTATGTCCTAGCTTTCACCTCTGAAGAGCTCCTCCCTCACATGCCCTAGCAGTCTGACAGATATGGATCAGTTCTGCAAGGTAGAGTGGGCAAATATTGCCAAACCAAGATGCGGCATGCTAACAGACTCCTACCCAAAAAGACTGAATGCTGTCATTAAATCTAAAGGTGCATCAACAAAGCATCAGTTTAAGGGTGTGCACTCTTATGCAATCAGCTTATCATAAGTTTTTTTTTATTTCCCCCATAACATATTTGTTTGTCTTTCAATTGAGTCATACAGGTTATAGATCACAATAATGGTCAGAAAAGTTTAGAAATGATTTATTGTGGTATCATTTTTTTACATCACAAAACCTGGCATTTTCACAGGGATGTGTACATTTTTATATCCACTGTATTTCTAAATATCTGTTAGATATTTACCTTTTCATCATGCTATAGTCACTATTTAGGAAAGATACAGTTGAAGGGATACCTTAGCACTCAGTGACACATGTTATAATTAGGGCTTTCAAAATTAACGGGTTAACGCGGATTAATCCATCGTCATGATTAATCTGATTGAAATTTTTACCGCAATTAACCCATCTGCAGTGCAGAATGACTCAAAATCCTTGAAATCTCACTGTCAATTTTCGGGCAGTTTTGGTGCGTTCCATTTGCCCTCAGAATTCGTATTCCGAGTCGTATTCCGAAGTTTTGAAGCTGGAAGTGATGACATGCGCGCTCCTGTTTCTCGGAGATCCAAGAAATATCTCGGAGCAGCACAGAGGATCCCGAGTTCAGAATCCAAGATAGTTGCGCCTTTCATCAACAGAAGGGAAAGTTGTAGTTTTATACTGTTTAAGCACTACTTCTCATTTGTGGCTCATTAAATCGGTCGCAC
>JAODJW010000007.1:74461-115423 GCA_026777045.1 Hyperopisus bebe
CAAAATGAAATGTGATTAATATAGATTAAAAATGAATGATATTTAATTGTGATTAATCGAAATTAATCCACAGCAACCCTGTGATTAATCTGATAAAAAATTTTAATCGTTTGACAGCACTAGTTATAATTAGATTGCAGTATCAAATTAAAGCTAATCCATCCATCCATTTTCTGAAACCACTTGTCCTATTTAGGGTCATGGGGCGGTGCAGAGCCTATGGGTGTAAAGCAGGGAACAACCCAGGATGGAGGTCAATCCATTGCAGAGCTTAAAGTTAATCAAATATTAGAAATATAGAATTTATGGACAAATAAAGTAGCGGCACGCTAATAGGAACTCATCCTTTTTAAAATTATACTTCAGCAACCAAAAGTATGCTGATAAAGACGGGTAAGGCTGGGTAACTTAATAGGGGAAAGGGTGAGTCAGTAAAATAGTAAAAAAGGAAACTGAGAAATAGTCTATCATAATACTATGTAAAAAACAGTATCCAATAAACATACTTCTTAAATAGCCAAGCTTTCTCCAAATAAGACAAACCCTAGTATTTTCACAGCATGCCATTTGTGACATTCTGTCAATCCATCACTCATTTATACTACGTATCCAGTAGGGGTTCACAGTGAGTCTGCAGCTTGTTTCTGGGAAGCCAGGAATAACAGTATTTTTTCATAATTTTCTTGAGAATGGTTATATTAACAATACAAATACAATGCCTTGAATGCATTCAAACCCAACAGTGTAACTTTCAAATTCAGTAGGACTTTGAGTTCTGTAAAGAAGGTTGCTCAGACGGGATTGTTTTTGTTGATGCTTTCTTTGTTATAGGCAACTACAAACCAGTCAATAAGCATGAGCTTCCCAATGAGCAAGCAGACAAGAATCCCAGTGATACACAACTTCTGCATCTCAAGCATTGTTAGCCTTGAGCAGACAGGGCAGGTCTGCCTTAATCCCATAGTCACATCAATGGACAGGGAGCTTCATGATATCGTTCGGTAACACATTTCATCATTTATTATTTAATCCTTGTGCAATTATGCTGGAGCAGAATGGCATAATGCTTGACTAGTCGTGACACCCAGTCAAAACACATTTTCAGCAGAGTCGCTGACCTTGTCCATTGATCTCCATGTCACTGTGGGGGAAGAGGATATCAGAAGGATGGCTATGTTCTGGAACATAAATTCCGCTGAGTGTTTAAAACAGTGCTGGAGGGAGAAGCATGGCACAAAGAGTTTAAATGGATGGTGAAGGACTAATCATTGCCATTTTATTCCTGGAGACAGAACGAATGTCTTTCATACACCGTGAAAACTGTCCATGTTTTTTTTTTTCTTGTGCATTGTCATGTACATATATGTTTAACAGACCACCTACTTCATTAAGGTTATAACAAACACTGGAAGCAGGAAAAATGTAAAATATCCCAGAGCTTTAGCATAAAATGAAAGATCACATGAACTCCAAGTACAGTATCATTCTAGCAAGACGGACCAGCAGCTAAAACACCAGGGTGCACCTTACCAGTAGACATAATATTAGCGTGATTTTGTAACTGATTTAATACAGTGTTTTTGTCCATTCCCAAGTTACCTTCTAATTCTTACCATACATATTATGGTAATATTTGATGTAAATGCTAATCGATAATCTTCCATCCAGTGAAGTTTATCTCCTAGTCCAGGGGTTCTTCACTGGTTTAACCCTTTACGGGCCACATGATTCCTTGGTCAGTAAGTCACAACCCAAATTCACACTAAAAAGTGTTTGTGTATCCTTAAGTTTCGTAGTCAGGGGTGTGTCTAGAGATGAATGGATGGGGGCTGATGGCAAACTTTTCATGACATAAACCAATAAATACACAATTACTTGAGGAGGCCAAAAAACCTAAAATAGGTCTAACGACACCCTGATCTTAGTAAAAGTTTTGACTTGACTCTATGATCCATAATCAACTAGACAGAGATCTTTTACTTCTTTGATTTTTTTGGAAATGAAAGCCATTCCGGGAAAGACATGCTCTGCTCTGGAAAGGGGACAAAGCAGACGTTGCCAAAGCTGCCCAGGGTTCCTCCCTCTGAACCGCAGGACACTGACCTCGCATTTTATTGCAACATAAAACAGACACATCAACAACTACAGCTGGCCCAAATCAACACAAAGATTCACAGTAAATCCTGCTGTTTTGCAGCAAGCTCAATTTACCTGCTTCCTCCAAAAAACCAACATCTGGCCCAAAGAAGCAAGAGAGATGACAGGAGCAGATGCCTCATGCTTATGTTGATCCTTTTTTAAACTTGGCTTCAATGACAGATTCTCATGGTTATTTCTGTCTCTCCATATAACTGCCACCATTGGTCCAGCTAACCTTACATTGAAAAGATCTCTCCTTCTGAGTACAGTAGCAGTTTGTCTTGGACTGGAAATATTTTGTGTCCCTTGCAATATTTGTCCTATTCTGAAAGCACAGATATAGAATGCATTCTGTTGTCCAATGTACTGCATAATGTCCTTAGCATATTTCAGATTTTCCTGCTACCAGGTAATATTCATGATGTCAGGATGAATACCATTACAATTTTCCTGTCAGCAATATTTCATTCTCAGAACTTTCTGTGGCTACACTGCCTTTTAGCCTGAAGATTTCCAAAAATTGTAAAATTTTAACCCAATAATACAGCTTAATGTGAACAATTCATATATTGCATTACCTGCTAACAATGGATGATGTCATGCAGTATCCAATAATTTATCATTATATAAATTGGACTAATTATATAATGATAAATATATATATATATAAATTATATAAATTTTTCCTTGCGCCTAAACAAACAGCCCAAATTATAGTGAACTGATTTTCATGATACCCAGTGTTGCTGCTGGGGTGGTTATAGAATCATGCCTCTGATATATTATTAATATTATTAATTATATATTAAATAGGAATCATATTTTTAAAGTGAAAAAGTAAAATTTCCCAGGTTACTAATATCCGCCCCAACCCAAGAAATATTTTCCTCCTTTTGCAAAGGACCATAAGAAATACAGGATGATAAATGGTTTAAGTCTGAAAATGAAATGTACTTGTGTAGTGCAGTTATGATAAAGAGTTATTCAATTGCTATTCAGTTACGAATTAGTACTGTATGCATCTTTTTCAAAGTATTTAACCAAAGATGATAAACGTCTAAGCACTGAAGAGATTTCCCAACCACACTGGATTTCAGAGAACTATAATCAACAAGCATATCGTAAAAGGGACCTCTTAAACAATAACCTGTTTATATCCCCTGTATTAAATACGTATTAATATATGTGAATCACACGTTTTGAATAACATGCTATAACATTATTGTGACATACAATAACAGTAAATCTGACAGAAAAATGCTACTAATTTACATTTCTTCTAAGGAATGGAATTAGCGCTAACAAATATTTCTTCTTCAGAAGTATTTGCATTACATTATTATTCACCCTGTATGCCATTATGGGGCGTCTGTTACATTTATTTAAAAAAAAAAAAAAAAAAAAAAAAACCACGCAGGGCTTGCTGAATACTTCAGTGGAAATCATGAATTAAGATTCCTGTATTATGAGCTATGTATGATATGTACGGTGTGTGCATTTGTGTGTGTCTATACACACACACACACACTCACTATATATATATATTGAATTTTTTTTCTTCCATTGGTACATATTGCATTGCATCAGTGCCGAGGTCTTGCTCAGGTTTTGAATCTCACGGACTTGCCTTACACCTATTTCAGCTGGTGGGGTGGACATAATGTGCTCTAATATTTACCTTATGGATGTCGGTAGTCTCAAACGCTGACATGTTCGGTCTGCATACGCCGCAGATCGACACCCTAGCACCCTGCCGTATTGTGAAGGTTAACAGAAGCCGCGTTTCCGTGCGCCGAATCGCTCCGAGAGGGTCTCAAGGTTGGAGCTAAAGGCCGGTAGGTGGCCGACGCGCTTCGTCTCTGTAGAAACAGCTGCGGATTAAACGGTAGGTGTGCGGTGCGCACACACACACACACACGCGCGGACACACACGCGCACAGACAATCACGCACAACTGACTCCCCCTCCCCCCGTTAACATTTCAAACAACAGAAAATGTAGCAGCAAACAAAAAAAGGATAGCTTGGAAATAGGTCATTTTCCCATCACAGAAGCGACTGAGAAACGGTGCAGTGAGAGAACACATCGAGACAGACCACCAACACATGTATGCGCTAAACACAGCCGCTCCGTACGTCGAGGGAATGATTTTGAAATATTTCTTGCTTTAACGTCTACCTGCAAGCCCGAAGAGACCCACCAGTTGTTTCGGATACAGTCGCGGATTACAAACCGGCGATCTTAAAAGCTCAGGAGATACGACTGAAAAAAGCGGGTACCTTTCTTGTGGATGTGCGACGTGTATCATTGCTTGGCTTAGATGCGATGTACGCAGGAACTGACTTATCCAGGTGGTTTTCAGCATTGCAAATCTAAATGTTTCAGTTTTATCCGAAGCTGAATGCAAGTGTATTCTCAGCATTATTGGCATTGCTAAAGCCGCCAGGGGAAGCAAAAGAAAATATTTATGGATTTCATAATATTCTTTCCTAACCCTGCCTGGATTGCTCAGTATTTACTGACTAAAATACCTCGAAATGCACCACAGAAAGAGTTCGCGCAGAATTGTTTTCTTTTCCAGTGGATAAATGTACGTGAATTTTGATGGATGTTATTCGTGACAGATTGTTACTAATCCCAGGAACCAGAGCTGTGGAACTATGATGTATCAAAACGTTTAAATGCTTTATCTTTGGATATACCGGTGAATAGCCATAGGGGAGAGTGATATTTTGGTTCCTTTCGTGAAAATTTAGTGACACCGAATTTAAAAAGTGCCCTATTTTTATTTGCTGAGAGGCGCTACACTTCCAAAAATCCACCATTTGAGGACTGCTGAGTATAAATGGAAATGTGCGCTTAAAATCCTCTGAACGGTGATTGACTCCACGTCGAAAACGTCTAGAAAAGGAAGACGTTTCCCCGCAGCCCGCGGCACATCTGATATGTAATGATGAAAAAACCAAAGTTTTTCATAGGAATCAGGAAAACCGCACTGGGCTGTGATTGGAAATCTAATCAGATATGCCTTTTAGGTACACTGCGAAAAAAGGCTTAAAGAAGTTTTATCTTAAAGCAATAGAAAGTCGATGAACACAATTATTTCCTCGAGACATGAAAATCCTGATTATCTTTGAGGACGAAAATTACAGTTTTATACAGTCTCCGGATTAGTTTGAAGAATGGTCGAGATCCAAGGAAAAAAATAGTGCAACCTTAAGGAAGGAACGTATGTGGCACCATGCGGGCATTCCCATGTATTATGTCAAATAATTTATTTGTTTATTAATTAATTTTGTTATTTATTGCTTGTATTAGGCTACACTAGTATCAGTTCAAATGAATGCGCATCATGAAATTAATTTACACTTAATATCGCTTAAGGAAAATGTAAGGCTAAATCGAAGATTACATCCCATCGGCTTTCCCACGCCAACTAAAATGTCAGTTAAATGGTATTAGTAAGAGTTCGATATGTATATATACATACATATTTTTCTTTTTGAAATTTCTTGATTGTTAAGTACTTTGACAGTCGAATATTAATTTTACCGGAAAGGGAAGGAATCGTTAGGGCATGTGCAATTTTCTGCGGAGGTCGCTTGAAATGCGTTTATTAACGCGGTATTCAGTGGGATCCTGCTAAATTGTTGGTAAATCACGGATGGATTTCCTTCGCCGTTATCCAGGAAGGCTGTTGATGCGGTGCCTGTGGATTTCTCCTTATGACTGCTTGCTGCACACATCTTCAAAGATAACCAGTGAGTCCTACCGAACCCATTTATTATTTGTTTTTCATATCAATGACCGCACCTTATCTTCAGGTCTGTAGTATTTTATTACAGTGTAAATGGCAATTTTGTATAAGAATATGTTGTTTTAATCAGCACTTTCTTCCCAGCTTCAGCATTTGCAATAACGCATTTGAATAACGTTCATTTAAGAAAATAAATCGATATGCATGCACCGTCTGATATTTGTAAATTATTATTAATAAATTCGTCTCAACCGAGCGGTTCCTTAACATGGATAACGGGGGTGAGGCCGGTATTGGCCAGTATAATAAGAAAATGGGATTAGTCCAATGCAGTTAAACTTGTGCAATATCGTAATTGATTTTAAATACCCGACGACAGTAAATGTAATATTAATGAGAGAACAAAAAAGTAATTATTCATAGTCCTTGGCGCATCAAGAGCAGCTGAGACTGCCATAGATAATTATACACGTCTGAAACTTTGTCAGTCATGACTGGGTTATTTTTAAAACAGTTCGGTATTTATCATGCTATATCGCTTTAATGAGATGTTGCAACAAGGTAGAATCAAATCTGGCCACCGACATTGCTCTAAAAATGCCTATCTTCCAAGACAGTATCGCACAAGGACTGCATAGCAAAGGCTGGAATATGGAGGGAAGTGAGGAAACCTTAGCACTTGTTGAAAACTCAGGCAAACCGAAAGGTTATGAACAATGTCAGTGGACTGACGAGTGGGATTTCACTGAAGAGCTCTGCTGAAATGCCTCTGCTTTGGGTCCCAGAGGTGCTTCTGACTGAAGTCATACACACGCAGTTTGTAAGGGGAAGATTCTGGAAAATTATGTCGGCCTAACAGAATATACATGTAACTGCAGAAACCTTTTAGCTACCTGCCCATACATACAGTCAATGTTTTCAGCTGGTACTTTTTCACTTGTTACATTGGTTGTTTTCCTAAGTTTCAGCACTATATTTTGTAGCTTGTTACAGTTTTTATTTTTTCATTCTATCTATCTATCTATCTATCTATCTATCTATCTATCTATCTGCCCAGTTGTTTTATTTTAGATAGAAATGTTGTTACAGTGTTACCATTTACAGTTTCCTTTTTGTGAAATATTTTTAAATCAAATTTTTACAATGTATAAATTTTTATCCATAGGCTGTTTATATTTTATAGCTGAAATTATTTAGTGTGATTCAGTGTCAGATCATAAGGAAAGGTGATGAGACCCCTTCCCCCCACCCCCTGGACGTGCTGGTTCTGAAGTCATTTTTATATGATTCAAAGAGTGCTTGGTTCTCTGTAAACACTTCTATAATTAGTACAGAAAAACAAAGGCCGTATTGTGACACATTTGGTCATCCTAATCAGAGCAGGTAAGTGTTACTCATTCTTATGTGCTTTCATGTTCCCAGCAGGGATTAAATAACCCAGCTCTTGGGTATCCTATGAGGGTGATTTGGCATCTGTACTGGTGATTGGTCATGTATAAGTTTCAATCATGTTTTATAGATAAGGCCCAAAGGGAGATGCTATCAGAATCGAGCCATTTGCATTTTTATATTGTGTTCCAGTACATTATACTGTTAAGGAAGAAGAAGAAAAACCTCTGTTGAACTATGCTATTCTTTATTCAGGGTGGAATAAGTGTTATCCTGATTAGGCAATAGGAGAAGTTGCAAAACTGTAAAATGTAAACAACATGTTTGGTTCAGTTCAAAGAGGGAAAAATTGTTATTTTTTTTTTATCATGCAATTAGACATATGCCCACACACTGCCATACCAGAAATAGTTTCCCTAAATTTTTCAGCTCTGAGAAATTAAAGTTATTCCCTGAGCCAGGATACAGAGCTAGTAAGGGTTTGGTTTAAAGAAAAATAAATTATAACAAACATATTGGCTTGACAAACTAAGAGTTACTATTAATGCATTGTCAAGAGAAGTTCAACAAATTATGATTGGAGTTAAATGCTAAAAATGTTAAGTGAAATGTCAAAATCTTACATTAAAAAATTGAAAACCCGCATTTCGGAATATTTAAAGAGGATTTTAAGGCAAAAAAAAAAGATTGAATCAGATTGTTATAGTCTTTAGCTTTTGAAAATTAAAAGATGAGAAGAAGAAAGGGTACTGCACATTCATATACAATGACAGAGCCTGGAAATTATTTAAGTGTACCTTAAGTGAATGGTTTCTCTGACATGAAGTCCCTGAGAACCTGATTTTGTGTCTGTGGAATATTTAATTGTGTAGTATTTGCGTGTTGAGACTGTACACACCAGTTACTGTACTGGGATGAACTGAAATGCTTCCCCAAGCCTATGAATGCTTGATTTGTTGTCTGTGTCTTCTGTGTCCCTTAAAGTTCAGGTGTTCCATGCCACTTCATGGATAACCAGTGAGGTCAGGTGCTACTCAGGTGCCGATTGAGCCAATGATTAGAAGTCACTTGCCTCACCTTCCCCACCATTTCCACTCCATAATTACCTTTCTGTAAAACTCAGCATATTTTACAACAGAGGTTAGGAGAATGCTATAGTGGTGGCAGCAACTTGTGTAGGTCATCAGGGAAGTGAATGTATGAATGGAATGGTTCAAGTCTGAATGAAGGCTTCCTTGTTCTGGCTGCATATTGCTCCTTGGAAATGCAATTTCATTTCACATGTGTGAAATGACAATGAAGTGACTTGACTTGACTTAAGAAGCATCAGTTATTGGTCAATTAAAGTCGAGGCAAAATTTTTGAATTGCACAATGTATTTTTGTGCAATTATCTTACACCATTCTACCACTGTTGCACTGTATGTTTTGTATTAATTAGTTGTGCTTTATGTAACATTGCACTAGGGCTGCAGCTATCTATTACCTTTATAATCAAATATTCTGTTGATTATTTTACAGTTAATTTGGTAATTGGATAAAATAAGCATTTTGTCCAAGTTTCAGAATAAATGAAAGAACTTATGCCAACCAGGTCTATGAATACATGAACAGTGGTTTTCATGTCATGAAAAACACAATTTTATTTAATAAATTTGCAAATTCGGTCAAACAGAATATTTTTTAAAGTGCAATCCACTCTTGTTCAGTGTATTAACTGCTGTACTGTATCTGTATATACTGCTAAGGTAAACATTTATGAAAAATTCAGAAAATAAAGAGTGAACACACAGATGGCACATGAGCATGTACAAAATGCTCCTAAAGTCGTCCATACAAGACTGTGGTTTACTGAAAAAGATCAATTTTTTTACATCTATTTAGTCTCTTTTTATAGAGAAAATTGGTTGTGGTCAGCTAAAGCCAGTAACATTTTTAGAAAGTAGTACTGAAACTGTTATGTTCTGCCTAACTAACCCCCCTGTCTCCTCCTTCATATGGCCTGATGCTTGTTGCCCTTCGTTAATCTTTGTATATAAATTTTTGTTTTTCTCGTCATTCCCAGTCCAGTCGTTAATGTTACTCCTCTTGTCAGCTCGTGTCTTTCTTCGTGGTAGTCTTCTCATTTTGATCCCTCATGGGCCTGTTTACTTCCAGTCTCTGTTTAGGTTTACGTCAATAAAACCACTTTTGGTTTGTCAAAACTCCTGTCCTCGAGTCCTCAGTCTCAAAAGTTGTGGCAGAATGACGGGACTCTCAAAATCTCCTGCCAGCCTATACTTCTGCTCTGGCTTCTATGCCTCCCTGCACCTGCCAGACTGGATACCCTGGGTTCCTTGGATCCTGGGATCAAAGGGTGTTACCAACATCATGGGGACCATCCCACCTTCATGTGGAGGACTTCATCTCCCTCCTGAAGGCCCATCAAGAGTGGAGGAGTAATCCCATGGTCTGGAGGATATCCGAGGGTAATGTTCTATTCCAGTATGCAGGGGAGGTGTTGGTAAGACATGGATCCCAGGGAGGCAGAGATGGTTTGGTGCTTGCTGGCGGAAATGCGGGAAATAGTCGAACACAAGACTGCTCAGCCTGCCACCTCTTCACCGCCTGATACTGGTCAGCATGTCACTTCTGCAGAGCCTGCTGTGATCCCACTGTACACTGCTTCTCCATAGGTCACTGTGGTCCTGCCACACACTGCTTCTCCAGAGCCCAACGCTTCCCAGCGAGGTGAATTCACCCTCTTCGTCTGTCCCCTGCTACTCAATTTGGCTCACCCCACTGGCTTCCTGCAGCTCGCTACAGCCCAGCTTGCTGGCACCCGACAGCTTGCCAAAGTTCCGCTGTCCATCTCTGGCTGCAGGAGAAAGAAGCGGAGGTCTTCTGTGCCTGTTGCTGTCCTTCCATCTGACCCAGCATCTCTAGAGTCCAGCCCAGGAGGGGCCACTACTCCGCCCAGTCATCAAAAGTCCGCCCCCAAAAGGGGCCACACCTGTTTATCTTGAGCCTTCAGAGTCACACTCAGGAAATGTCGAAGGTCTTCCCAAGCCTCCAGAACCTGGCCCAGCAGGGGCCGTCTGCCGCGCCCCCCGAACCCATCTTCGCCTCTGCTGCACCTTCAGAACCCTCATATTTGCCTCAGCTACACCCCTGGAGGCCATGCTCCAGGCCCCTGGCCCAGTGATGGCTGGTCTGACCATGTTCCAGGCTCCCGGCCCAGAGAGGGCTGCTCCTCTTGTGCTCCAGGTGCTCAGCCCAGGGAAGAAGGTTTCACCTGTGTCCCAGGCTCCTGGCCCAAGACGGGCTACATTGCACATGCCTGGCCTTGTGGCAGCCATGTCATCTGAACCTGACTCAGGTGTCCTAGCTTCACCCTGCTCACCTCCAGCTGTCCTGGCTTCACTGTGCTCACTGCCAGGTGTCTCAGGTCCACCTTGCCCGCCTCCATGCGTCCCGGCTTCACTCTGCTTGCTTCCAGGTGTCTCTGCCTTGCCCCACTCGCCTTCAGGTGTCTCAGCCTTGCCTCATCTCCTGATTTCCCCCAGCACCCACCTTGCCACCTCTGAAGTCCTGCCAGCAGATGCCATACTGCCTATTGATGTACCACTGGTGCCCAACTCATCTCCTGTTGCCACCCTGGCACTCACCTCATCCTGTTATTGTCTTGGTGGTCTCCTTGCAGCCTCCAGGCTCACCACTAGAAGCCTTCTTTTCAATTAAATTCGGTTCAGGTATAGCGCATTTTTACAACATTACTTTGTCTCAAAGCGCTTTACAGCATCCCCGCCCAAAGACCTCGGTGAGCAAGCCAGCGGCGACAGTGGCAAGGAAAAACTCCCTAGAAGGAAGAAACCTTAGAAGGAGCCCATCCTCCTGGGGCTGACAGGGAAAGTCAATTGATCTTGCAGGTTGAAAGTCAATTGATCTTGCCAGGCCGATGCCTGACTCCCCAACTGCCGCCATTCCAATGCCCGACTCCCCAGCCACCGCTATAACAGGTTGGAGTGATCCTGAGGAGGCCCTTTTGGCGGACTTGCAGTGGAACCCTTCCTGACTGCTGTTTGCCTGATGTTGCCCACCAGGGTGATGCTCCTGTTGAGGCACACTCCTGCTCCTGCCATGCAGTTCCCTTAGCACCGTCCAACCCCACTGGCCCCTTGACACTCTCTGGCCTAGCTGATCTTCCAAAGCCCTTAGGTCCATACAGGTTCCACCTCACTAATGAGAGGGCCCAGGAGGCTCTGGTCCCCAGTTTACCGCCTAGCTCCACAGTCTGGAAGATTTCCCATTCCCTCTGATCCCGCCTGATCCCCTGTTCCAGATCTCTTTTGTGTCTTTGTTTCTACCTCTCATGTCTCTGTGTCTGTCCCTTTTGTCCTGCCTTCATTTTGCCCTGGCCTGTGTCCCCTATTGCTCCCTACAGTGTTTCCGTCCTGTCTCTGTTCCCCTTCTTGTCTGCCCTGTTATGGTATGGCATGTTCTGTCTCTCTCTTCTGCCCCTGGTCCCCGTTGACATCTGGTGTTTGTCCCTTGGATTCCTTGTCCTGTCCCGTGTTGTCCCTGTCCTGTGTGGCTTTGTTTGTTAGTCTCTCCTGCGGTTCAATTGGTCTGGTCCATGCCTGTTCCACGTCCCTTGTTGTACCGTTTATCCTGTCCCATCCTGTCTGATTAGTCTATCCCTCTGATCTTTTGTGATATCTGTCCTGTGTGCCCAGTTGGTCCTGCTGTGCCCTGTCCTGTCCGGTGTCCTGTCTCTCCCATGCCTCATGTCTCTGCCCTGTCATTTGGCATCTCCGTCCCCTCCCCTGTTCCTTCTTCCTGTCTTGTCCCTCACATGGCTCTGATGAGCCAAGCCTGATACTTGTTACCATTTGATACTTTGTATATAAGTGACTGTCTCGTCATCCCCAGTCCAGACATTAAGTATACTCCTGTCAGCCTCGTTGTAGTCCTCTTGCTTTGATCCTTTGCGGTCCTGTTTATTTCTAGTCTCTGTTTTGTATAGTTTTATTTCAATAAAATCTTTTGGTTTGTCAAAACACCTGCCCTTGAGTCCTTCATCTCAAAAATTGTAACAAAAAGTGCACATAAATTAATAATAATCAATCATTTATTGTCCCAGTGGGGAAATTCTTTTTATGCCTCCCTCAACTTGCTCTTTGTAGAGCAAGCTGTCCGCAAAGGGCAGCCACCTGTTGGGGCACCCAGGGAACTGGGGGTTAAGGGCCTTGCTCAAGGACCTGCAGACGTGCTGAGGCTGGGTTTGAACTGGCGACCTTCTGATTACAGGCATACAGGCTTAGCCCATTGAGCCACATGCTGCCCAAAAAAATATTACTAAGACCAAAATCTTTATTGTGTATTGCACGTTTCTGCTGTCCACACAACAATACAGAATGTACAAAAATCACTGTTTTTTGAAAAATACACACTGTTCCTGTTTGTAGTGGCGCTAGCCACTAGAATGATGAGCTAGCATAACAGTTTGGTCCCCCAGTTTATGGATGGACTGTATTCAGCAATATTTTAAGATATTCATATTTTTATCATACCATTGCTAGTGGATGGAATAAGAATTTAGCTGAATAAGCCATTTGGAACCTTTCAGCAAATGCTGTGAGCAAATTTTAAAGTCAATAAACAATAAAGTTTACAGCAGCATTGTAACAACAAAAAATTAAGTTTTCTGTTATGAATATAATTACTGCTACCAGTTACTCCAAGTGTTGCCAATTTAGCTAATTTGTCACTAGATTTAGCAACTTCTGACTTTCTCTAACAACTGAAACTTTTATCTAGCAACTAACAACAAATTTGGATACTTCTTACAAATTCAGCAACCTATATTCTCATTGTCGAACAACAGCAAAAATCACCTTTCACCAATTTAAGAATGATGTAAAATCGGCCTATCTTTAACTGTTTCATAATGAAGTGCTATGAAAAATCATCCCACATCTGTGAAGTATTTGGATGCAAATTTGACAGAACAAAAACATTCATGCCAAACAATGCAAATCTGATTGAGAAAAGTTTGCATACTGAAAGAATTGTCAAGCTAGCAACAAGCCCAGCAACACTGACAATGAGATTGTACTGGATTCATTCAATTCTATAAAGGTTTAAACTTATGGTGACTATTTAAAAAAAAAAAAAAAAAAAACAAAGAAAAAACAACAGGGTGGGGGCAGTTGACCTTGGATCCCCAGAGGCTTTTTTCTCCTTACTTGGGAGTTTTTGGTTCCTCTCTTGTGTTATCTTTCTTTCTTTCTTTCTTTCTTTCTTTCTTTCTTTCTTTCTTTCTGTCTTTCAATTCTGTTATGAAAGGCACTAGATAAAAATAGACTGAATTGAATTAATGGCAAACCACAGCACTGTCTCCTCCCGTGTTTCACCCCCCCCCCCAAGAAAACACTACGTTATGCTAGAAGAAACTCCCTAGCACAAGAATTTGTTGAACTTTTAGTGGCACAATATAAATCCAGAAAGGAGATAAACAAAAGTGTAAAATATTGTAAAGTATTTTTAATTGGAAGTGATACAAAAGTGAAAGCATGGCTTTCCTCTAAGAACAGGCAAATAGAAGAAAACGTTGCTGACATGGCATCAAGGCTTGTGTTTCGTAGGTTATTTGAAAATGAAAAAAGGCTGTGGGAGCTGATTGCTGTTGTCTAAGTTTATTAATGCAATTTCCTGTCACAGCACTACTGTGCAGATGAGTTCAAGCAAAAATAATAGTGATATCAGTCAAGGGGCCTCTGATTTGGAGATACTGTGGTATCGCAGCCACAGCACCCCCAACTCATTCAATCTAACACCCTTCCCCTGCTCAGTGCAGAAATGTACAGTATAATAGGCTTGTCAGTACAGAGAAATTCCATTTTGGTGTATTGACACTTTCTAATGTTTGTTTTAGCAGTATAAATAACAAGAATAATGTCAGGGCAGAGCCACGCCTCTTTGTTCTGGTGCAGAGTGTAGCCTCCTACAACCCCAACAGCTTTTCAAAATAAAAGGAAGTTTATGGTTGGAAATATTCAATAATTTAATTTCACAGTTTTGCTGTATGAATGAACTACATTTATAATCTATTCATCATCTATTCATTTGCCTCCTTTCTCGTTTTGTTTCTTTTTAAATTACATACATTTTCTATGTTTTTTACGTGCTGAATAGTAGTTAAAAAATTAGGGGTTTTACAAATTAGCTGTAACATCCTGGTTTTTCAGCTATGGAATGCAGAAAAAACATGAAAAGGTGACTATGGTAACATAACTTTAACTAAAGTATACTGTTAGAATGTAAGTGAACCAGTTCCAATACCGTCTATGATGGCTTTTAGTAGACAAGACTGTGGTTATTCCTTTATAAATAAGTCCAAAGTTTTACTGTGTCAAACAGTTGAGGTTCATGAATAAGGTTGCAGCACTGGTGCTTATTTTAGCAGAGACATTCCTGAAATCTTCCGTTTCACCTTTTTACATTGAAGACTAGTTCCTATCATATCTGATCGTTTCACGTCCTAATTCTTCATAGTTTTCTGCCCTTATCATAAGCTTAGAAAACACTTTTTTCCATTTGTGGGCTGTTTGGTGGTCTTTATATCTGCATTTGAGTCACCTTTTGTCTTAAAGCTAGTTTAAGGCTGATGTCCTCAACGCCATCACAGATGGCTGTTTTAAGGTGTATTATGTTTCACTGACATAGTTTCTTTACCAATCAACTTAGTTATGTTTTTTTTTTTGAGTTTCATGGAAGGTCATTTGTTATGTTACACAAGGATGGATTACTGTATGGGGGCCCTGACCCCCGCGCTACCATTTCACTATTGTTTTTACGTATTATGAATCTTCATATCATATTGGGGCCCTGAAGCCATATAACACTGGTTATATTATGTAATATGTCTTAATAGGGCCCCTCCATCATATGCCACAAGTTTTGTAATTCTTCCCTGATATGCGAAAGGGGCCCCTCAATCAAATAGCATGGTGTGTGATATGTCATATAGGGCACCTGAACCACAGGTTGTGTATGTTATTCATCCTTGGTATCGGAAAAGGGCCCCTCAATTAGGTTGTATGTCATATGGGGCCCTGAAACACGGGTTATGTGAGTCACTCCTGGTATTTGGAAGGGCCCTTCAATTAAATAGCATGGGGTATGATATGTCATATGTCTTAATAGGGCCCCTAAACTACAGGTTGTTATTCACTCTTTATACTGTATCTACAAGGGGGTTCTCAATCAAATAATGTGGGGTATTACATGTAAATGTCACATGTAGGCTACCCCTCTATCTACTTCATAAGTGCGCAGGTCCAGGGCCAGTTCTGGAGGGGTAACAACGGGGGCGATTGCACCCAGGCCCAGTCTGGAGGGTCAAAGATGAAACAAGAGTGTCTCTGCTGGCTTTCTCTGATGGCCAGCGAGAGTGAGCTGACGAAGTCATTGGACTTTAATGACATTATACATGAATTCACGCAGCGCAAAGTCCGGAAGAGATGCATTTAATATGTGGATAGAAATGAGCGATTTCTTGGTTGATATAAAGACATTCGTATGATATACGTTATACTGTATATACATTTCAGACCAGATTCTTTGTGAGTTATTTGTTCAAAAAGTGATATGAACAGCCCCACAGATGTCGATGGTCACGAATCAGTGATGTTTTGACCAAGCATCTTGTTCCAATGCTGCATCCCACAATATCCCTGTTGAAATAAATGTTAAATGTATGTCATTTTGAATTATCTAATGAATGTCAAGTCAGTTAGACAGGTGAAATGTAGAACTGGTCAGTTTATAAGTAAGAAATCACACTGTGTTACTATTTAAACAGTGTCCTGTAAGTCCAGAAGAAGCGGCATGATTTTAGACCCCATGGATGGAATTTGCTGTCTGTCTCAGTCAACCTGTGCAAACATGCAACCATGCTGTGCTCAGTAGGCGACTGTGACCTACTATAGCACACTGTAGACTGTCAGTATCTGAACACTTGTACTCATACTTTAAAGCAGCTGCAAAGTAAACAATAAATAGTTCTTCACTGTTTCTTCAGTTCCCCGTTTTGAGTAATGTGTTTATTTTTTATTTCATTCAGAATGCAAATCAGTTGCTTCATTTATCATATTTTGGAAGACTGGGAATAATTACATCTCACAGAATGTTGTGAGTGATACTGTGAGGAGTATCAACATCTGTGATGCGTAAGTGGCAGGGGTGCTTGGGCGTGATGTGATCAGAGCATCTCATTTCCATCTCGTCCCGGAGAAGTGGAAGCCAAGGAGATGACATTGTCAGTCGTGCTGGAGGCTTTTTGCTATGTTAGAATTAACTGGCACTCACATGTGATTGATGTATCCGAATCTTCTGTCAAGAGGAAGCATGGAGAGCTGGACATGAGCCAGACGGACATGAAGGTCCGAGGCACGGGCATCTTTTAAAACTCACTATCACAGAAAAGTGTCTGAAAAACATGGACTTTTGTTTAGTGGACTGATGTCTCGATGAATTATTCATTTGTTTATTTAAAAAAGACAAGCTGATGCATGTGTGTAAATATCAGCAAAGGCCACTCTCCTTTGGTGTATAGTTTTTGATTTGGAAATCTGGCTGTTCATTTGATCAATGTCTTTTTGCAGTGAAAAATCATTGAAAGACCCATCACTTTCAGATACTAGTGATTTTGTGATTGAATCTGAGCGATGGTGAAAAAGCTCATTCTTTCAGCTGAAAGAAGAGCAGGCTTTATGATGATTACAAATATGCCCACACCAATATCATATTAATGACCCACATGGCACATGTTGTCATATTCATGAGTACAGACATGGCATTTAAATAATAATTTTAATACACTTCTGAAATGGTGCTAGAATAACATCATATATTTATTTCATTGTGTCCCTGCTTAAAAGGAAGATAAAGCACATTCATTTATTTTATTTTCAATCAGTGAAACCCTGTAGTTTTTTTCTTTTCTTTTAGCATGTATTAGAGGAAAACAAGAACCAGGAGCAGGTGGTGTTTGGAAATGCTGATAAACCTTGACTTTCAACAGAAAAGATTTGAAGGCTTCTCTGGCTTCGTAAGACTGCATTTCCAAGTTGAATCCTGGAAACACTTACTTGGATGTTACTCGTGGGATGTTCCATGGGGCTGTGTGATGCTGGATAGTCTGGGAAAAAGCACAACAGCCTGTAATCCAACAAGCAAAACCCCTGAGAAGTGCACAAGCTGGCTTCTTATTCCATGCCAATGGGCATTTTTAACAAAAATCATCTATTGCTAACAAGGGAATGACAGATACTTGGGCAGCATCTATACGGTGTTCTAGGTATTTGTGTCTACGTTGTTGATAAATCACGATGACACTTGTTTTAAGTAACTGTGAATCTGTTTTAATTTTGACGGATGTGTTTCCTAGTGTTTCACTTAACGACATAGAGGTGGGAGGCGCAAAAGACGAGGTGGACTGTAAAGAGGCCTGTCAGGGTTCAAGACCATGGCCTTCTGGGTCCAATGATGCCACACAGTTACTATTTTTACAGCTACTTTGACGATTAATCGTCTGTGTGGAACACCTGTGAAAAAACATCTGGTGTTCTCTGTATTTTAAAAAATTGGACATTCAGGCTGAATGGCTGTAGGGGTGTAGCAGTCAGAAAAGGTTCACTGTTTGCTGGTTTCTTCATATGCATTGGTGGTTGTGTGCATTTTAAATGAGAGAAAAATTGACTGTGACTTACCGCAGATTTGCTTTGATGTTTATGTCATGTTTCATTATATATTCAACCCTGAGCGTTGTGGTATAGAACCATGAAAGTATGTGATGTGAAAATGCAAATAAATGCAGTGGACTAAGCCAAAAAGATAAATCGAACCTGACTCTGACCATATGATGCATCTTCTACCGATCAAATCATGTGTTCCCTTGTTATATATGTGGGGGCTTGACCCACTGGGATTCAACATGTGCACTTACGGTACACATCAGAAGCTGAGATAATCTTTTAAAAGATCATTAATTAATTATTTCATCTCAGAAGAACCACCACTGTTTGATCACAGTTTCAAATGTAGGGTAATCAATGTAGAAAGTGGTGGAGGAAACATTATGTAATGTGAAATGGAACTCTATAATATATATGAAAGATTAACATAAGTAGATAATTATCAGCATTAACAGCTCACTCCTTTTTAGATCTGAATTGCTTCTACAGATTATCCAGCTTTGAACAGGGATAGTTAAAAATTGTTGCTTTGGATAAAATCAGTAGCTAAATAGTGTAAACCAATGTGAAAATGACTAGAAATGATTATTATTTCTTGTATGGCGCAGATATGATCTTCTTAAAAGAGCATCTTCTTTTACCTCTTACTTTAACCCTTACAAGCTGGCCATACTCACATTTATTGAATACAACCATCTACTCATCCATCATCTAGCTCCTTATCCTGGTCAGGGGTGTGTGTGGGGTGGGGAGAGGTGACAGAGTACAGACTGAGCAATTTAGAGACTGCAGTTAACCAGAACACATAGCTGTGGACTGTGGGGGGAATCCAGAGGAAATCCGTGTGACACAAAGAGGACGTGCCAACTGGACACAACCTGGAGGTGACAGTGCTGCCCACTCCACTTATATCACATTCAGTTATATCACAAAGCAGCATAACAGCTACAGTCTTTACATTGTGAAGATACCGACATCTTACTTTAGAAACTGGCTACAGTCCAGTCATACCTATTCTTAAGATTTTATTCCCTACCTTCATGTAAGCAGTGGGGAAAGAAGATGCAGCAAGAACAACAATATGATATGCCTTCCTGGAGCATACGTTATGGCGTGCAGAAAATATCCTATCTGTGTTTCATGAATTTCTCACATCGAGTGCTTGGATTCATCCCGCCTATGTATAGACACTGTAAAAGTGTGATTTATTACAAAATGAATGATTTACTATGAGGATATAGCACAAATGATTACATGTTGATGTACCAAGCTGAACCTTTCTTTATGTGAAATTCCTCTGCCGGGCTGTACAGCAGAAACCCAAAGCTGCCCTAGTGGAAACCATTTGGTCTACAATAAATCAGTTGGCTAACACAAACATTCTTTCTTCATTTTAAATAAAATCCTCTTTGCTCCCCCTCATGCATCTCTCCCATTTGTAGCAGGATGAGCCTGTAAGAGATGCATAGTTTTTGTGTTTGCTTAAATTATGGGGGATATTGTCTGCTATAATCTAACTTAACTCTGCCAGTGGCTAAGCCACATACCCTTCCTGTGACTGTCCCGCGGTACCGTCTCTGAACCCATGGGCACGTAAATACAAATAAACACACGTACCACTTTCTCAGTGAAGGAGATTATGAGGCCCTCTTGATTTAGCTGTGACTGCAACCAGGATTAAGGGGGATGCAATTATGGGACGAGTATTAAATGAACCTCACTACAGGCTTACCAGATCTTGAGCCAGAGTTTTTAATGTCATGGCTATTATTGTCTGTGACTGTCAGTCACTGGCCTAATTGTAGAGCTCAGTACTAGTTTAAGTACTAGCCCTAGTAAACTTCTGAAATTAACTGATTGATAATAATTCTACTCAAGTGGCAGGGCAGATAGAAATTACTTTATTTGAAGCGGTGGATGTCTTTCTGTTGGACTACAGCTAAGCCTGTCTCTGAACAGAATTTACCACCACTGGTTCTCATAATGCAGTCTGTAGTCAGAGGATGGGTGCGGTGTATGCTCTAGTCCTTTCAATCAGTCACTGTGACAGATAGATATAGCAATCATTCTAGTTTCTCTGTCCTTCTCTCCACCTTTCTCCACATCCATCACACTTTTGATGCAATCAAGGCATACCATTTCCATTTGAATTGCTTAGCTGCACAATACATGAAAAGTACCACAAAATTTAGTTGTGACTGATTTCCCCAATCTTTCAGTTTTGGGTAAAAATTACACATTGTGCACTGAAATTGACATAATACACTCAATCATTGCCACTTATTAAAAATAACAGAATGAGACCATGGCAGAACTTGCATGGAACCACGTATTGTGCATGTTCCTACATCCATAAATCTACTAATTGAGAACAAAATGAGAATTACTTGTCAGGCCATTACAAACCTTCCTTCAGTAGAAGTGTATTTTCTAGGCTAAACAAACACCCAAATACCGTAATTTTAGTAAGTGTTATATTTTTGTTTTTTATTCACACACTTTCCTAATTTATGCCTTTGACCAATCTGTCACATGATGACCAGTGCCATCATGCCTGTGATGATAAAAACCATTTCACAAAGTTGGGAGATATGTGGTTTTCAGAATATGTGTAGATATTATTATATGCATAATCAAATGGAAAATTAAACAGTTAGAGTAAGAAAAGTTCAACTTGCTGATTTCTCATTCATTTATCAAAATGCATTACCATTGCATCAGTGGTTATAAAATACAGTCCAGCAAGGGGAGTATTTTTCATCTTAACTCATTGAGTCGACATTTATAGCTTCTCAGGCTCCCGCGTGAAGCTCTGAGTCTAATTAAACTGTTTACATGCCTTTGCTAATGAAGTTAGTTTATTCCTCTGTTTTGTTCAAGTAGGCCCAGGAGAATCAAACTCATTATCTATTATTTATTTACTTAGAAGACAGCCTTATTCAAGGCAATTTGCACAACTTTGAAATTCACCTCAGCACATCACATAGCTGCAGGTCCCCCATTTCCTTAAGCACAGCTTGACACCCCTGCATCACTATTACAGCATGCAGGTCCCTCCCCCCATTATAGAATAAATAATATGTAGTAGAGTTTCAGGAGAAAATTTACAGATTAATTTATGCACCAGTACACTTTGTCATTTTTGGATTGACGGGATTGTGTGCATCAGCAAGAGCTGAAATCATTATTCCCTATTAATGGGAAGCAGCATGCTCACACAGTACCTTATTTTATAGAAGCTAATTGAACAATTGAGATATAATATTAATACAGGTGCTGTAGCAGAGGTTTGTCAGAATCCTGTTATTTTCTTAAAATGAACATGTGAATTATGTCATTCCTTTACAACACTGAGTAACAGGACAGGAGCTGAAAATATTTCATCCCTGTCCTTCAGTGTGAGTTGTTATAAATACATCTGATCACTTTACTCAATGGCATTAGGATACATTCAAACCACATTTGGATAACACAAGTCCTTTTATTCCTTTGTATTCTCACTGTGGAGGACATTGTTGCCGATGGGAAAGAAATGTGCATCACAGAATGCAAAATAGAATGTAGATGACTTTTTAGGATGACAACACATCACTCTGGATGAACTCTGCTACCTTCAAATGGAATGAGTGGACCCTGGCCAGTGTGAGAAAATGTACTGTAGACCATTATGAATTCGTAAGCCATGCGGTCCAACTCAAAGTTTCTTGAGCTGTTTCTATTGATTTTTTATTAAAAACATGAGGAAAACACATACAACCATGTGCCATGCCTGTAGAATTAAGCCCTCATTGCTATTGCTCCTCCTAGCTCTAGATCCACTAGCAGGGAGTTTCCTGTTTTCTGAGAAGGCTGTGTCCAACTTTCTAGCTATGTCCAGCTATGTTGATTCTTACGATCCACTCTGAACATTACCCACAATTTCATTTCATTTATTCGTTTCCTCTTTTCTGTCACCTTGAAGTCCTTACATTGTAGTTCTTGTAGTATGCACTTCTACTCAGCCTTGCTTTTGGTGACTTAACAATATTCTCAATATTTATAACTGAAGTGTCTGCCAAATGCTTACCGGCAAGTGCATGATGGTCAAACCCATTGACGTTTCCCCTTGAAGCTACACAAGCCAAAAACAGCAGACTTGATATTCATCCTATCACATATTGTATGTATTCTAAGACATAATATCCCTACTGAGAAGGTACTCTGATTCATTGATGCAACACTCCAAATACAATCCATTGTATTTGTGCTGTGTGAATGCCCGGCCGCTTGGTGCCCCTCCGCACACCGTAATCCATTGTATTTGTGCTGTGTGAATGCCCGGCCGCTTGGTGCCCCCTTCGCACACCGTAATCCATTGTATTTGTGCTGTGTGAATGCCCGGCCGCTTGGTGCCCCTTCCACCAAATTAAAATGAGTATATTTAGCAGCTACAAGGACAGAAGATATTAAAAAGCTCTCCGTACTAATGGTAAATTAATAAACATGAATAGACAGCATGGTGATTTTGTCTACTCTGGCAGTCCATCATCCTGAATAGCGCCTGTGTGTTTCCTCTTCAGGTGCTTGTGCATAGAGCTAGTGCCAACATGTGTGCCATCAAAACTTTGCACAGTGTAAAACCACCTTTTCGATAATTTGATAATTTGAACTACTCTCAAAATTACGTAGTGATAATAAATGAAAGCAATTGTTATAATGAATTAAAGCATTTTAGAAATCATAAGGGTAATTTCATTAAAATAATTTTTAAAATATTGATATTGACACATTTTCAGCATCGATGTCATGAACTGCGTCAACTAATTGCGGCAGCCATAAAATACATTATTAACCACTAGAATCACTGTTTTTATTGTTTAATTCATTTTGTTTGGTGTAAGATACTAAGTTTTGGAGTCACATTCCCTTAAGCCTGTTTTCCCCATTGGATATGTGTATTTTAGATTTTGGTTTTAGTGAATGCGAGGTTTTTCAGGAACACATTAGTCGCACTGTAGCAGGAATGACTGAACCTGTTTTGCTTGCCATATCATTCCTGTTATTATATTGTATGGATTAACAAAAAAGGTACTTGTATAATCGAAGGGAAAGCCACTGACATGTGCCAGATCATATTTATATCCTTTTAATGTATTGAGATTTTTTTTTTTTTTACATAAAGGAGATTAAATTAGAGAAAATTTTATGAACTAATTGGCCTTAGTTTCTCTTGAATGGGTCTTTTCAGCATTCTTCCCTGAATCATTCTCATACTAATAAAAATAATTTCGTATTGGGGATGGAGTGGCATACTTTCAGAAATGAGAAGTGGTAGATCTCATTCTCTCCACACTGCTAGTGGTTGCGGCTGCATAGACTGCTATTTCTGGAAGATCCAAGCCTTTTTTTGCCTAATGGTGATTTATGGACCCTGCTCCGTGATGTCATGCTGTGTTTATTGAGTTTGTTGTGTCTTTTTAATACACAGCTTGAATGCAGCGTTGACGGTGTAAAACAGGGCACTGGGGAACGTCAGAGTGGCTGTCGCCTCGGCTCTCAGGTAGAAGTTTGTGGTACACAAATTAACACAAATTAAAAATTAAGGTATGGGCCATCAATATAAAATTTTGAAAAATTGATTTTAAAAATATAAGGAAAAATATTACTTTGCTTGCCTCAAAATATTAATGTATGAGTAATGGAATTAAATTTAGCTAGTAATCTTATAAATGCTATAAATTTATTCCATACAAGATGTAGCAGTGACCTGTTTGTCTAATAATAAACCAGTCTCAGTAAAAAGGTTGGGGCAGGTTTACATGACACACTTATCTTGGCAAACATTTTGGAGCACATTTATCATTTTAAAGAAACAGATTTTAGAGGAAAAATATGCATGAAATTAAGATCTAATTCAACTGACTAATTTTGGGGTTTTCTCTAGAAGTTTAGAATGAGAATTAATAGACTCAAGACCTGCTAAGTATTAGTAGAAGGAGTTGTGGTTGAAAAGAAAGGTGAATGAGGTAAAGATCATGCAGTTCATTAAATGACCTCCAGATGAATTTGGAAGTAACCCAACCAAATTAGGGCTTTGCAGTCTGAATCAAAAGGAAACGGAATTAAACTCTTTCAGTTGTGAATTTGGATAAAGATCAGAGGTAAATGTGCATTTGTGTAACTGGCATCTGAGCGATCAGGTTTAGATTTCCTTGCCTTCTGCTTATGAAAGGAATTTGAAAAATGAGATATACAGTGTCTGCAAAGGGCATCACTCCTAATGGGAAGAGCAACTCTGTCTCAAAGAAAGCAGAACGGAAGAAGGATAGTGAGGAGATATTAATGGCGGAAGAGTGAGAAGATGCAGATGTTTCCTCTGACAGCTGTAACTGCCAAGGCATGTTATAAACAGCTCCATCTTCTGATGAAAAATAATTACCATACTCATATAATGTGTTGTCTTTATGTCCAAGCTGCTGAAGAACACGTTCTTTTAGCTCATCTGTCACACCAGCATGCACATGCAGATGACAAGCTGAGCAAGAATGTAAGGCTTCTTTCCTTTTGGATTTTTTTTAAGGGTTTGAATGTGTTAACTTGAAAGGTTTTACAGATTGTATTGGACGGTTAGCATTCAGAGGATTTTTTAGCCGCCATGCATTCTCTATTAGCAGTGCTGACCAGACATGATAGGAATTTGGATACTGTAAATAGAATTTTATTAATGAACTGACATGTTACATTTTCAAAATGTAAAATCCAGCATTCATAATTAGTTGCAGTCACTTACATATTTACAATGATATTTTAGTGTATTAATTAAAAATATGTGCCTTAACATAATTAAGTATCCTGATTTACATATTCATTATGGCACCTGCAACCACAACAAGATTTGCTGGAAGCACTATGCAGCTGCTGCTGGCAGATGGCCAGGTTCATAACCAATTTTAGCTTTGCATTTCTGCATTGTGATCTCTTACAGCAACACTCAGCGGTTCCGACTACAGGACTAGATTTCAGCAATAGTTCATTAGCCATTCTGACAACAGGTCTACCATGCTGTACTTTTTGGAAGCTGTCGTCACACAGTAGCTCCTTCATAACGGTTATGAATGACAACAAAATGTCCAAATATGTATTTTATCCAGCACATAAGCAGTCATGTGTTACTGTGATCAGATAAAATCCCGTTGAATCTGGCCTGAATTGCATCTGCAAATATGCCGTTGTATTTTTGGCTGCTTACCAGAATTACATCTTATATTGACTCTGAACATATGGTATGCAAGTACTGAAAACTTTATTATATATCTATATAAAATGAGGAGAGTAGTGATTTGGATTTGTCTCGTTTTCATGTCTGCCTTAAGAGGCAAGCATGTCAATTAGCAGTTTTGAGTCTAAAGGAGATGGCATGTTGTGATCGTTCTCTGGCTGACACCTTCATACGCTGCTTCTGTACTCAGTGTAAACAAAGGCCAAGTTCCTAAGGAAAAATAAACTGTCAGAGTCTTTTCATACCTAAACTCACTTATAAGAAGTGCTTGTAGCTTTTTTGAACATCACTCTTGTGCTCACTTATTATTTTCGCACTTGCAGCCTTTTTGTTCGCTTTAACGAGTCATTCTCCTCTGACCTCTCTCATTAACAAAGGTGTTTTGGTCCACAGAACTGCTGCTGACTTCATGTTTATATTGTATTTATTGCACCATTCTCTATAAACTCTAAATCCCAGGAGGGTGGCTGCGTCTGAGTTGCTGGAACCACCACATTTGGCACCAACAGTCAAACCACATTCAGAACTGCATATATCAGGCATCTCAGCCATTGTAATGCTTTGCCAAGCAGTACCTCTGGACCATGTCTGTATGCTGTATGTTCTCATCTTCAGTCACATAATTCGCTATGTGGAGGAGCAGACTGTTTGCGTTACATGCAAGTGTTTGTAATTAACTTACCAATTAATGTATGTATGCTTCATCGTTCGCTATGTCATATCTTGAGATTTTCACTACAATTTCATTCAAAAGCCAAAATCATTATCATTCTTCTTGTTGTTACTGCTGCTATTTAGTCCACCTTTTCAAAAATAAGGATGAAGGAAATAAAATGGACATGGCAGAGCTACTTTAAATGCTGCTTCTTAAGCCTGGTTTTAGACATAAGGAGCAGAAGGGCCAGCTCTAATGCACAGAGGAAGGGGTTTCCAGTGTGTGGGAAGAAAGTGCAGCCAGAAAATCTGTGTAAGAGCCTTGTCCAGGATATAAACAGCAAGGAATCAGCCTCTGAAAGTGTACAATATGGGTGCAGAAGAATAGCATGAACAAATCACAAAGGCCATGTGGAGAATTTTCATTTAATGTCTTACAAAAGAAACTATCTCAGTTGTAACCCAGAAAATAGGAAGCTAGTGTAGATGTTGAAGATGCTACCAAGTTCTGCTCTGGTGGATATGCTTTAGCATTATAATGATTATAATTAGTAAACAAGAGCATCCACACATCCAGAGTCATTCAAGGTCACTGGATTGGGTTCTGCATCTGCATTGTTTCTGGCAATGCTGTTCCTTTATTTATTGTTTTTTGTGACTTCTAACACTAAGAGCTACATAAATCAGATTTTCCACATATCTTTCCTGGTTTTAGAAGTGAAATTCTTATCTGACAGCTTGAGTTACTGCTTCTCAATTCCCAGATTGTTGCACTGTGTGCATTTAGTTAATTGCACAGCGTGAGTTTCTGATGCGCTGTACATGAAATCTCTGTAAAGTAGTCATTGTGTTATAATTTCTACTTGCCACATTTTGGCATTGCACATGTTGTTCACCAGTGGGATCGATGACACGCTACAGGCCAATGCAATGCTAAGACTTATTTCTATATGGACCCCCCTCCCCATTAAAGTACAGCCTCCCTTGCAGCAGTGTACTAAATAGGTTCTTACAAATGCTAAATTGTTGCAGTTCTCTATATAACAACTGTTAAGTTTTCATTTACCTAAGATGTATGCTTCATAGGCAAAAGCATTGAGACACACCTCTTGATCAATGAATTCAGGTGTTTCATTCAGACCCTTTGCCTTACATGTATAAAATCAAGCACCTAGCCATGCAGTCAGATTTACAAACATTTGTGAAAGAATGCATCGTTCTGAAGAGTTCAATTAATTCAAGCGTGGTACTGTCATAATAAGTCGGTTTGTGAAATTTCTTCCCTGCAAGGTATTCCACGGTCAACTTTAAGTGGAATTATTGCAAAGTGGAAGCGCTTAGGAACAACAGAAACTCAGCCACAAAGTGGCAGACCGTGTAGAGTAACAGAGCAGGGTCGCCAAGTGCTGAGGTACATAGTGTGTAAAAGTCACCAATGTTCTGTCGACTCAATAACTGCAGAGTTCCAAACTTCCTCTGGCATTAACTCCAGCATAAAAACTGTGCACCGGGAGCTTCATGGAATGGGCTTCCATGGGTGAGCAGCTGCATGCAAGCCTCACATAACCAAGCACAATGCCAAGCATCAGATGGAATGGTGTAAAACACGCCACCACTGGACTCTGGAGCAGTGGAACAGTGTTCTGTGGAGTGACAAATCATGATTCTTTGTCTGTACTGCACTGTAAATTTTGCCAGAGGAATAATAGTATGGGGTTGGTTTCCAGGGGTTGGGCTAGGCCTCTTAGTTCTGGAGAAGGGAACTCTTAATACTTCAGCCTAGCAAGACATTTCTGGCAATTCTGTGCTTTTGGGGAAGTTTGGGGAAGGCCCTTTTCTGTTCCAGCACGTCTGTGCCCCAGTGCACAAAGCAAGGTCCATAAATACATAATTGGGTGAGTTTGCTGTGGAAAAACCTGACTGGTCCACACAGAGCCCACTAGAATGGTGAAGGCAGGCCCTCATGGCAAACATACGTGCTTGGTCCCACCAATGCTCTTCTGGATGAATAGGCAAAAATTCCTGCAGACACACTCTAAAATCTGGAGGAAAGCCATTCCAGAAGAGCGGCCAGGTGCCCCGATACTTTTGTCCATACAGTGTATTTCCTGTGCTTTGATTATACCTTTATATAGCTTTGGCAACAAAGATTTGCAGCGTTTTGTAATAAAGTAGGGAAAAAAAGGAACAGAGTAAAAAGGGGTCAAGCACAGTGCTGAAAGCATTGTAAACTCAGATCTAATATGTTGTGTGTGTTCTGAATATGGCAGGTAGCTGTGCTTGTGCTGTGCTGCTAAAGGTACAGACTGATCTCTATTTACACCTAAACAGAAACATGACACACTTGAGTTGATAGTTTTTCTGTTACAGGGTGTTTTTATATGTTACAACTTAAGAGAACCACAAATTGTGCTTGGAAGAAAGGATGTTGTCTTTATTCATGAAAATATATATCAGGAGTGCAAACATTCAGTCCACTCTACATGAGGTACTGTAGACACCATTTGAAACTATGTTAATGCAAAATGCATCAACATCTGTCATCATCATAAATATCTGTATTGTCAGCCTTGGGAAAGCAGAAATAGGTTTTTGAACGTATCAAAACTTTCAAACCAAAAACTAATGACTTTATGGACGTCAAACAAGTGAATGGCACTCAATGTGCATAGATGTGTTACTGATTTTTAAAATCTTATGGCACAAACTTATAATTGAGAAATATGCTCTTCACATATTTCTTCTTCTTCTTATTTTTATTATTATTATTATTATTATTATTAGTAGTAGTAGTAGTAGACTTTTTTTTTCATCCCAAGACTTTGGCACGTATCTCTTCCTACAGTTTTCACCGAGAAACTCAAATGCTCCACCCAATACTGAGAAATGTACTTGTATTTTTCATTTTGATATTCCACCTGCATTCCTCTTTTTCATCCCTCTTTCCATCAAATGTTTCCCATAGACTTATATCGGGATTTTTTTTCAAACTGATCCCATTCAGCCAATCTTCAACATAAAGTCTCCAAACTTACTGAAGACATCCAGTGTGCAGCTCAAAAGTCTCCAGCCACCTTTCTTCTCTTTAACCCTCCTTCACCCCTTCTTTTTTGTCCCTCTATTTTCCTGTGTCCAGCAAGCAGACATTTTCTTCTGGAAATACCCTTTCTTGATTTACTGGATACTGCCTATAAAAGCTTGTTTAACCTATAAAAGGCTTGTTTTAATGATTTTAGATTTGTCCATCCATACTCACATCATGTATCTGCTTATCATGGTCAATGTTTTGGGCATGGTGGGGGGAGCTGGAGCACATCCTGGTATTCCCCAAGGCACACTGAGACATAATGCCAGCGTATGTGCCTGCTTTTCGGCCTTGCATTGCAAGAGTGTGGAGGTCCCTGACTTCCTTAGATAACAGTATAACTAAACTGACTCATACTTAGTTATATAAAGGTTCCTTCAAATGGAAAGGAAGTTGGAATGGAGCACTGAAAGTGGCAGAACGTCACCCCAAACCATCTGGTTCTGTGTGCATTGCAGGCCTGCACATTATCGGGGCAAAGTGATGAATCTCTGTCACGAATCTCAGCCTGGGCTTTACGGACTGTGCGAGGGGCCATTGAGAGCTATATGAGCTATCTTAAGAAATGGAAAAATGTTGGGTTTGTACAGGATTTGATATGTGGCATAATGATAGGGCGTAAACAGCACCTCATACTGAGAAAAAAATGCTGCACAGCCCTGCAGCAATTCTGTCCATTAAGCTGCAATTTTGGCTTCATGACACATGTTTTAGCAAAAGGGCCTTACAGTTCTCTTCACAAAATAATATGAGCTGTTGTTTCCAAGCACAGAGCTGAAAAAAATGAATGAAATTCGGGAGCCTTTGATTTTTAAGGCAACATCATTGTGTTTCAAACTGGCTAAATCTCAATATGTGTATTTGACCATACTTGTGTTCCTGTTTTTTGGCTTGAGAGTATGCTTAACTGGAATGATTAACACCCACGAACAGCATTTGTACAGAGCTTCAATAAATATGGATATTTTAAATGTAAACTTTATTTGTGAAAAAAGCACAAGTAATCCAAGAATAATTACTCATTTAGACTGGACATTTAAATAATGTGTATTTATTAAATACTAAGATAAAAATTACGGCTGGGGTAATCAGCTGGGCGTACAGCATAGTGGAACAGCAAGTACACAAATACACATTTGTCTCAATCCGTTAATTCTCTGTCCACGTGATCTTGCGAGATTGCTCTTGGAAGGCAAGTTTGCAAGACTGATCTTGCCAAGACCATATGTACAGTCTTTGCGTTCTTGCTGTTGAGATTCACCCGCTGTTTTGCAATCATTTATATGTTGCCAGAAAATCAAATATAAATAAATATGTATATAAATGTATAAATACAGTACATTCAGAAAGTGTTCAGACCCATTTTCATATTTAAATTCATTTTTCTCCCTCATAAATTTAAGAAACAAGATTTTAAAAGATTTTACAAAATTATTAAAAATAAAAACTGAAATATCACATTGTCATAAGTATAAAGACTCATTACACAGTATTTAGTTGAGCCACCTTCTGCAGTGATTACAGCCACAAGTCTTGTGTATGACGATATAACCTTTGTAGACCTGGATTTGGGGACAATGAGATTTGGAACCCTCTGTCAGTAGTGCTGTGAAACACGCTGATTTCCGCAGGATACTTGCATCATGTCCTGTCTCCTGTTCTCTACCCAAGTTATACCCCTCATCTAAACCAATCGGGGTATTTCTAGTAGGAGTGAACGCGTCTCACATGTACAATCTGTGAAATTGGCTTTGCTTTCAGCAGTCCAAAGAATGTTGTTTCTCACAGTTAGACAGTCCTTTAGGTGGGTCCTTTACTGAGGGTTTTACTGAGCCCAGATTGATGTGTTGTGGTGTTGGTTGTCCTTCTCCCATCTTCACACAGGATCTGTGAAGCTCACCTCTCTTACCAATACTCTGCTCCCCTGACTGCTGAGTTTCACATGGTGGTCAGCTCTAGAAATGCTCCTGGTTGTTCCAAGCTTCTTCTATCCATCCACCCTCCCATCCATCCTTCCATTTTCTGTAACTGCTTATCCTATTCACGGCCGGGAGGGGCAGAGCCTATCCTGGAGGCTATGGGCACAAGATCAGTGCCTCAAGACAGTCTTGCGTCTGAGCTCTGCAGGCAATTCCTTTGACCTGATGGCTTGGTTATGACTCTGATATACATTGTCACCCATGGGGCCATTATACAGATAGTTGTGTGCTTTTCCAAATCATATCCAATTAACTGAATTAACTATAGGTGGACTACAAAAAAGGTGTAGAATCATCTCAAGAATGATCAATAGAAATATGATTCACCTAAGCTAAATTTCAAGCATCAGCAAAGGGTCTGAATACTTATGTCAATGTGACATTTCAATTTTTATTTATAATAAATTTAAGTAAGATCCATCCTCTCTGCCCTTATGCTCATGGTACCTGATGACAATTTCCCCAGATTCAGCCTCTTCACAGTCATAAAAGTTATGCTTCAGTTTAACCAGTGTGTACATGCCTGTACTTCACAGAAAATTCAGGAAACTGCATGCGGTCTTATGCTTTTAGCTTAATAATTAATCTCTGAATGAAATGGGAGATGACAGAATACACAAAAATATATGATTTATAATTTTTATAAATATGTTTCACACTTTGCAGTGTTTGTGATGTGCATAGACGACAATGCAGTTATAACAAACTGTATAGGACAGTATTAGCAACAAATTTTACAATACTGTCATACCAAGTGTTGTCTGTGTTTTGAGAACAACACATAATTTGGGTCTACCCTTGTTCATACTGTCCAGTTCAACGTAAACTTAAGACACTGGAGATACTGCCAGAATATCTCTTCTCACTAGGAAGCATCTGACATGCCCAACAATGGGAGCTATCTTGGAGTGATTTATAGTCATTTGATAAAGCTTATGAGAAACTTTGTGAAATATAAATGGGGAGGAGATTCTAAGTTTACTCACATGTGCAAGATACAAGAAATATATCATGCCACTGATGTGAAGCACTAGTGCATAAGCAAGAGTGAGTGAATGTGTGTTTGCGTATGTGTTTCTAAGCTGTGCCTAGAATTGATTGTGGCGCATTATTATTATTATTATTATTATTGTTATTATTACTGGTATTATTATTATTTTAAAATATTACTCTTTTGGTCTATTAGCTATGGTGCATCAGTATTAGTTATGTGTGATTAGGTGAAATCTCCATTTATGCTGGAATGTTCCACACTTTCATTTTTAGGAGCATCTGTACATTATAGACACACATAACAAACAACAGCACTAAGCAATTCTTGTAAATACTTATTGACATGGAAATAGGTTTAGTAATGGGTTTTGTGTTAAAGTGCAGCCATACTTTAAATAAGATATAATCTGGTGCAAGAATCTACCCTCCACTTAAATCTTTTAGTGATCTTTTGACCCAGTTCTGAATGGATGGGTACCACTCATATCAGGCCAATGGGGATAATTAGACTGGACTTACATGTCATACCATTTTTTCAGGAATTGCTTAGGCAATTAAAAAAAAACAGGAACTTTACCTTAGCACTTTCAGTGCTCCATTCCAAGCATATGTTAACAGCCCTTTTGCTTGTTTCATTCCCAAAAACCCCCTTTACAAGGTAATATTGCTATTGTTTATCTTTCAATGTGTATTTTTAGTTGTATTCTGTTATCCCATTATCCAAATATCATGGATTTAGATGAACAAGGAATATGCATGAGTTAATTAAAATGTAGCAGGAAAAAATACTGAATTAATCTGTTTTGTTTAATAACATTAAGGCTCAATTATAATACATGCTTTGTGAATTCCAAATGTACTCTAATTGAAGGTGTCTGTATAAACATTTGTGCATTAGTAGTGAATCTGTTTCTCAGAATATATAAAAATACATAAAGTTAGGTATAGAGTTTACACAACCTTCACATTTCAGTGTAGTTTGAGCCATTTAATCCTGGTCACCAGTACACAAGGATGTGATTAATTTTTGCTTCAGGCTGCTTTAATGTAAAAGATGTTTAAAAATGTTCATTTTTGAAGAAACTGAAACTGGATTGTGCAGTTTGAGAACTGTATTGTTCTAATTGATTAATCATATCGGGTAACGCTTTACGTGA
The DNA here is from genome assembly GCA_026777045.1 of Hyperopisus bebe. NCBI lineage: Eukaryota > Metazoa > Chordata > Actinopteri > Osteoglossiformes > Mormyridae > Hyperopisus > Hyperopisus bebe. The sequence continues at coordinate 107,611 of JAODJW010000007.1, forward strand.
ACTGCACCTTTATAATGACTTTACAATGCATTAGTAGAAGATTCGTAAAAGATTGCGCCTTCATAATACATTCATAGAATATTCATAAGCAGCATCTAAGTATACCTTAACATCCTAGCATACCTTAACAGCTTTAATATACATTAATAACAAACATTATATGATAGTAATAACATTGTATAATCATATAATGTTTGTTATTAACGTATATTAAAACTGTTAGGGTATATTAGGATGCTAAGGTTTACTTTCTGTTAAGCTATACTGCTACTTATGAATGTTCTATGAATGCAGTATAAATGCCTCAATGAAGGTGCACTGAATATTCTATTAATGCATAATCAATGCATTATGAAGGTGCAGTTAAAGTAAAGCATTACCTCATATTGTTATAATGCTTGCCCAGGATTGAGCTTATTGAAGTACCACTGCATTCTATTTGACAAATAATACTCGGATGCAATAATTGTGCCACAGTTACACAGAAGACAGCCATTTGAAACTCGTTGATAGATATATATCTATGGACCTGCTTTTTCTGGCTCCTTGTGGTATTGGCATTTTTAAAAAAACAAAATAGATGCTAACTTTTTCCTGAACTTCAGATTTGCCGTCTATTACAAGTGCTACACAAGCAACAGTGTTGTCTTCTCTGAGAGGGTTGGCATGGCAACCAAGGACAGGAAGTAATATAATGGCAGCTGGAAAATGGTTGCCAAAGTGACAAAAAGCAGAAACTTTCTGTGGCCTAGTAAAGGAGCCGGAGAGACAGCTGGGGCGTCGGGGAAGGAGGGCAGGTTGCATGTGCCTATTAAACATTTAGCGGGCCTAAGTTAGTGTCCCTTCATTCACATTCATATGCCAGTATTTCATAAGCATATGAAATAGCTCATTATAATGCATTTGCATAGGATTTATCAATAAATGCACTATAAGATGGAAAGAAGTTTTCTAATCTACATTTTGAATATAGCTATTTGAAATTCTGGGAACTGCACTGTTCATTCATCTATCCATTCATCCATCCAACCATCCATCTTCTGTCCTGGTCAGGGTCAAGGGTGAGCTGTTTATGATCTTAAAAAAATGTATGTTCAAACCAGTTATTAATTCATTTAGTTCATTTTCCTGCATATTTACTTACAGTACACTCTTTTGCAAGAGTATATATTGCATTGCGAATATTATAGGATTGATGTTAGTTGATTGAGCAAATACCAAATATGTGGATTTTGTTTCTTGTTCATCAATATAACACAAACTCCTTCCAGAAGGTGACCTGATTCCATTATACATATGATTAAAGGTGATTAAAAGTGTCTCTCTGTGAACCTCATGCTTCTTTTTTACGTGATTTACCAGAGTTTATTCTGCACTTTTTGTTTGTCTCATCATGGACCCTTTTACCTGTTAAAAAAACAATAAAGGTCATTCAAATGCAAAAACCTGTAAAAAGCTCATCTCAATATTTTTGTTTACCTCATTTCTAAGAAAAAAATCTCATAAGGGTGGATGCACTGTGCTGGGTTGATTTTGGGATTTGGTAAATGATCCTCTGTTCAAATATAGAGCCCTCTTTTATATTGTAATTGTATTGCATGGTATTTTCAGCTGGCTGATATCGATTTGCAAAGTCAAAGACTGGCATATTTCTCACACTTTTGCTGTAGTCAGTCATCTCATCCTTATCTACAGGTATATTGTGGATGGATCTTCTGTTTGCATAGATCAATCTGTAGTGCAGACATTTTGCTGTCTGTAGTGCAGCTTTTGTCTGAGCTGATACCCCTTTTCGTTAGATGGAGTGAAATGAATTTAATTTGATCAATATCTGTGTACAATGCCTTATAAAAGAATTCATACCCTTGATAATTTTTTCCAAATTTTGATTTTGCAGGATTAACTGAAGTAAAAAAAATTTAATTCTGATTTTTGTAATATTTTGTACTTCTAAAGAAACTTTTATTGTTGTGTATGTTGGAAAACATTCTTAAGAAACTGGCATTTGTGAAGTGTGCTGTTTGCATTTGTATTCTGTCCCTGAAAAGGAACTGCACTAACAGACGCAATTACTTTACGATTGGCCTCTGCTCATGAATCATTAAAATAACTTCCATATTCTTTGAATATCATTAGTATTAACTTTTAAAAATCAGAAAAGGGTAAAAAAACAATATGCTAGTTTTTGGATGTCTCAGTGGGCATTGTTGGTTCAATTACCAGCAATATAAGTTACATCAAACCACCCAGGAACTGCCGCAAAAGGTCGTCCTTCAAAACCTGAACAGACAAGAAGTAGACTTATGAGCGAAGCAACAGAGAGGCTGACCATGACTTTGATGGAGCTGTAGAGTCCTGTATCGTACGGTGGAGTAGAGGTCGGGTTCCCAGACTGCGACCATTTAGTCGCTTTTTGCGACCATTTTGGAGACAATTAAATTATATTACTATGCAATTTTTTTTTTTAACCAACATTGTGTACGTATCATGTGAGACACCAGTAGGGAGCGAGGATTGACCTGTCGACTGGGTACTAAGGACCGTTTCCAAATTAGAAACGATTCTAAATCTTTGAGAACCGGGAATTCGATAAGACATTTGAATTACGGTTCCACTAATTGATTCCTACACACGCATTTTAATCAACTATGTAAGGGTTAATGCAAAACTCCTCTTACACATGTATACTTCAATTTGTTTTTCACTTTTACAAACTGAAAACACATGTATTAGTAAACTACTATTTCGGCTTGGGTAGTATGATGGCACATATCTCTGTATTTTCGGCAAAACTGCTTCATGGGGGATTTCAAAACACTGGAATAGTGTTGATTTTTTCGAAATACCGTATGCCCATGTGTAAGAATTAGATATTGCCTACTGCTGTAAATATTTTGGTTATATATGACCCAAACCATCATATTTAATTCAAAAATGAGACGAAGATCCAGTCGTTAGCTCGGAAATTACCTGCTGCATGCTAAACCCAAAACCCAGTCCTCACGTACGAACATATCACCCAAATAGGCCTATGTAATATTATAACGTTTTTAAATAAATGCACGGCTGTGGAGGGAAAGAATACAATAATGCAGCCACTGTTTCATTTATTCAGCTTTATGTCACTGACACGAACTTTGGAGTATATATTTAAAAACGCACCATATAACTTAATGACTTTTTCTATTAAAACACTATTTCACTCTGTGACTTTTCCCTTTAAAATAAAATATTACATTGTTATTTCTGTACCAAAGCATTTATCAGTAATAAGGTTAAGATGGAAAAAATATAAGTGGTCTAAGGTTCGACCGTAGCATATAGTAAGGAGAGAGACAAGTGGTAAAGTGAATGCAGCCATTTACTGTGGTTAATTTGTGGTAAGACAAGAATTAAAGTATTTAGAAATAATGAGCGATAATAAGAATGAGGTACAACAACAACAACAAATTTATTTTTGTATAGCGCATTACCACAACACTACATCGTCTCTAAGTGCTTTACATCATCCCCACCCAAAGCCCCTAGTGAGTAAGCTATAGGCGACAGTGGCAAGGAAAAACTCCCGAGAAGGAAGAAACCTTGGGAGGGACCAGACTCAAAGGGGGAGCCCATCCTCCAGGGGCCGGCAGGGAGAGTCAAATACAGTAAAATTTGAGACACAAATGAGGAGCAGGGGGGAGATGACAAGCCGGTGCCAACGCTCCCTCCAATCACCAGGCAACCAGAAGGCAGGCAGTAGGTCATACATGGAAGATGACACAGGCAGAACGACGAGCTGGATGCATGGGCGTCATTGGTAGTGGTGACATCACATGTTGCAGGGTGTGCTGGACATCTTGATAAATTGAGGTCTCCAGGCAGCACCCCCAAACGCGGTTTAACAAGAGACAGGTAGGCGGGTAACTAAAACAGTATCATATGATTTCTGAACAAATACACTGCAGCGACTGACAAAACATTCAGAAGTGCACATAGTTTGCGATATCCCACTCGAACTACAAGATAACACATACGACTAAATCACAATCCCACAAAACCAGTCACAAAGGTAGAGCTACCAGTTGCTTCAGGACAGGGTTCAAACTTACACTTAAAACAGTGTCACCTTTTTGTGGCACCAATCATCTTCCTGGCTCTTCCAAGTTTCACAGGCGAATCTGCCCCACTACATCAAATATACGATGCAAGGTTGTAACAGGAAGGTGACTCTTTCTATGCAAATATGCCTTTACTTATTGTTTCAGCTGTCAATTCGTCACATGTATAACTAATCCAAAATTGTGGTTTTGTAAAATTTCTGATACAGTAATTGCATTTCCAGTACCGGGCTTCAGTTACCTGCAGGTTACCGTGGTCTGAAAAAAGGTTTTAAAATTCCAGAAACAGTTCATAAGTGTCAAACATCAGACCAAGTGAGTACAGGTTGTAAGCCTGAGTACCCACAATAGGCTAAGATATTTTTTTTCTCATTACCGGTTACGTACAGGTACAATACCATATTTTTCCATTGTAAAGTTTTGAGGGGTATAAAAGCTATTTTTTTCTTGTGAATAAGGCTAAAATGTCGAAATCCCTTTTATTCGAGAGTACAGTACTGTATTTTAATGTACAGTGTACTTTTTTCATTACTGTATTTAATGGTGGTAATGTTTTACTGAGTGTAAGAGGGACAGGGGGAATACTGTGCAAGCACAGGCAATTTTACAGGGGGGCAGTGGGTGAAATTGCACCCCCTACCGATCAGATGAAAATGTTCAATAAAACAAAATTATATTATGAAGTTATGTTTTAAAATGTAGCTTGTGATAATCATATAAATGCATAATAATTATTTATTGTAAATGTATTTACAATTGTTTTTCAAATTTTTAAAACAAATTTTCTCTGGATTTTTTCTGGATGAATGTCTGATTGGGCTCTCTCATTCTGCACCCCCTTGGGGAAAAACCCAGAGTCGCCTATGGATACAAGGTCTAACCTCATCATATAATTATGTCTGAAATTACAGTAATTGAAGGTGTGTTCTTCAGGATTCTTTATTATGATTCGAAATGTTTCTAGAGCTCCACAATTACAGCCATTTACTGTATACTTGTACAAAGTGCAAAAATGTTTTCGGGTTTTCTTTGGGAGCTTTTCATCTCAAAATTTTGAATTATAGGCTGATCATGATTTTTAGTTTAGTTAAATTTTGTTTTATCTTTTATCTTGTGTTTTATTACATAGCTTGAGAAGCTCTGTCCACTTTCGTATTTAATCCAAAAATTTCTTGCGTGAAGATGAAGGAAATACTGAAATAAGCCAATGGTGCACGATACCTGCATACATGTGAAAGAGGATGATGCACTATGCCTGCATACATGGGAAAGAGGATGATGCACTATGCCTGCATACATGGGAAAGAGGATGATGCACTATGCCTGCATACATGGGAAAGAGGGAGGGGTCTTATAGAAGATGCTAAATTATTTCTTTGTTCACTGGATTGTTTTACATGCTGTATGCAGTCTGGGATGTGCGCCAGGAGACCCCATAACCCTGACCAAGATAAACAGTTCTTCTTACAAAACAAAGAAATACATGTGATTAAAACCGGCAAAAAGAGATACATTCTACCTCAATGACAGTGGTTATATAGATAAATAGATGGATAGATTAGATGTGGTGTGTAACTCAGTGACTAAGGGATCTATTCCAGTGACCATATGGGTTTGAATCCCCCATCTGGAAGAGTAAACATGTTACTGTTGGGCCATTGACCAAGACCCCTTAACACAAAAGTACTCCATGGCTGCTCTAAGACCCCAAGTTTTCCTCAGTTGTATGTTGCTTTGGAATTACAATTTGCTTAATGTTTCAAGGTTATATATTATAACTACCAGTTCTGCATAAAATAAGTGAGCAAAATCAATTGTCATGTTTTCTTTTTTCATAGGGGGCAATGTGTTGTTCAGTGGGCTGAGCCATCTGAAGGTCACCAGTTCAAGCCTGGCCTCAGCAGAACATTCACATCTGTGGAGCCTTGAGCGAGGCCCTTAACCCCCAGCTTCACTGGCGCTGCTGCTGGCGGCTGCCCTGTGCTGCCAAACTTGTTCTCACCTACATGTATGTCAGGGAGAGCAAGATGGTGCACACAAAAAGAAAATTAGACGACACAATAGTGTGTCGTCATTGTTATGAGTAAAAGGCTACAATATAAGAAACTACATTAATCTTGAAAATACAGCTGATGTGGGTAAATAGTGATTTATCCAGTACAGGGTGGTGGTGAGTCTGGAGGCCAGCCCAGCAAGGACAGGGCACATACAGAATGGTGCCAAACACCAAGTGGCCCACATCCCAGCAAGGACAGGGCACATACAGAATGGTGCCAAACACCAAGTGGCCCACATCCCAGCAAGGACAGGGCACATACAGAATGGTGCCAAACACCAAGTGGCCCACACAGACACAAAGGGAAGGTGACCAAAGCACCAACTTTGGCTGTGTGACAGCTACCCACCTGAGCAGTGAGAGGCTTTAAACAATTAGTTAGAGGACTTTGTTACAGCACTCCAGGACATGGCTTCACACTGTCAGCTACCATCTGACTGCCAAGTCCTTTGTTTATGTTACTTTATGGCTACTGAAGTTAGTGCAGTGAAGGATCACAATATATGACCAAGATATATGCAAAATACATGCACACGGGAAGTTAGCAGAAAAAGTGGAAATATAACGTTAGAATGAGACTAAATCACAAACAAACATAACAAATGTGCTAGGAATGAAAAAAATAATAATCCCGCTGGCAGACATTTGGAGGGATGTAATGCAAGAACTGAATAGCTGGAAACATTTATTTGACATGGAACCCTGAAGATTTTTGACTGCCTGCAATTTCAAAAGTTGATCCAAAATGTATATTTATGTCTGGGGCATCAAAGCTGATTAAAATATAAATATTTTATATTCAAATATTTGAAAGAGCAAACTTTGTGCAAGTGCTACTGGAGTGCAGGTCCCTATAGAGCTGGTTCTCAGAAGGATGAGAACATTACAGATGGCAGTAATGTGCGGTGAACACTTGTGACACTGCATGAGGATGCACTCCATAGTAAGTTCTCGCACACTGTGCTGTGTCTTTTCCCATGCCACACATTTGTAAATTGGTTAAAAAAATTAATGTCTTAATCACAGTTTTTAAATATTAAAACTCATGATCATAAATTAGATCTCCAAATTAATGTAGAATTAACACAAAGGGGAGTACATGGGTCATCCTCACAAACTCTAACCTCGACATTACAGCAAAAATACAATTTTGTATATTCTTTAAAATAATACAACTTCATCATCTAAACTGTCAATTTTGCCTCTACAATCGGTTTTGTTATATTACCATTTATGTCAGTAATAAACAAGTGCACTTCATCAAATCCAGGGCAAGAGTTAAAGAGATGAGGAAAAAATAACAAATCTAACAAAAAAAAGCAGATTATTGTGGGTTACACGCAATAAGATTGAAATATTTAAAAACATTTTATCTACTTTGTGTTACAGTGGTACCTCGGTTCTCGAACTCACTAGAACCTGAATTTCTTGAACGTCGAACAAACCAGTTTGACCTAGAACTCGATCTGAATATCAGAAGTCGAACCGAGAAGGCTGACCTAATATAAATTGTACGCGTCAGGAAATGAGTCATACTACAATGCAATTCTTACTTGAATGCCTTCTTCACAGACTGGACTATTAACCAAATAAAGCAGCGCAACATTACAGTAACTAACAATAAATAAACCACTAACTTACGTGTACTATTAGAGCA
>JAODJW010000007.1:115523-129932 GCA_026777045.1 Hyperopisus bebe
GGAACCAATTAATTGATTTTCCATTATTTCTTATGGGAAAAATTCGATCAGAACTCGAACTTTTTAGGATTCGATCCAGAGTTCAAGAACTGGGGTACCACTGTATTTGATTTTTATTTACCTACACCGATCAGCCATAACATTAAAACTACTGACAGGTGAAGTGAATAACATTATCCCATTACAATAGTATATTAGGCCAGGGAACAGGGAGGAAGGAAAGCTGGCGGAGGCAGTATGATGCTCTGGGCAATGTTCTGCTGGGAAACCTTGGGTTTCATGTAGATGTTACTTTGACACATACCACCTACCTAAACATTGTTGCAGACCAAGTACATCCCTTCATAGCAATGGTATTCCCCGATGGCAGTGGCCTCTTTCAGCAAGATAATGTATCCTGCCACACTGCAGAAGTTGTTCAGGAAACGTTTGAGGAACATGAGAAAAGTTCAAGGCGTTGATTTGGCCTCCAGATTCCCCAGATCTCAATCCGATAGAGCATCTGTGTTAAGTCTTAGACAAACAAGTCCAATCCATGGAGGCCCCACCTCACAACTTACAGGACTTAAAGGATCTATTGCTACATCTTGGTGCCAGATACCACAGGACACCTTCAGAGCTCTTGTGGAGGCCTAGACGGGTCACAGCTGGTTTAGCACCATGAGGGGATCCCACACAACTTTGGGCAGGTGGTTTTAATCTTATGGCTAGTCAGTGTATTTGGGAAATATGGTATAAATTCATCAAATCAAAACAGAGAATGGCCCATACTTTAATATTCTTAATATTTTAACTTAAACTTGTGATGTACAGATTATTCATTTCCAACGAAAATACTACTTGCAAGAGAGTACAAGCATTTCAATGCATTCAAAAATGGTAAATGAACTGATAGCTATAAGAGATAGCACTGCTGTATACGTAAGAATGTTAAGCTATTATTTTTTTAAATTGCATTCCCTGGCGCTTAGTGGCGTAAACCATATGCACAGTGCCAGCTGTAGCCATTGTGGTGCCCTAGACGAGCATCACTGCCACTGTCCCACATCCGTTGCCTGTAGGATTGAGTGGCTCTGCACATATATCTATAACTCAACAGGTGGATTGGAACACTATTTAATCCCAACTGTGAAAAGAAATGTACACAGACAACATGAACTTAGCTGCTGTTCCTCTCCTTTGAGAGGGATATTGGGAAAAGGGATAAAGAAAATCTAGTTCCGTATTGTGGAAACACCAGTGAAGATCTCAATTGGAGTTTAATGTCTAAGAGATACAGAGCATGCTCCGTGAGTTTTGTTTGTGCAAATGTGTGTGTGTGCGCGCACATTTGGCTGCATGAAAAGTCTTATTTCAGGTGGGTACGGATAATTAATGAATCCTGGCTGACTGGAGATGCTATGCGTATTCATGGTTGATGGAAGAGAACATCAGCTGTAGATTATGTGCTTATGCCTTTAAAACTTTCACATTCTTTCTTCCAGTTCTCAATTTAAAAATGCTATTTAAGCATTAGCACTTGTAGAGCAGAAAGTATACCCATTTTTAGAATTCAGGTTGCATTCACATGCATACAAACTTAATTCCAAATCCACTTAAAACAACAGCACATTTTACTTTCTTACTGTTATAATTGTAATATTTTGGACCGATATCGATGACCTATTAAAATATTATTCATTAAATCATTATACGAGATTTATTGTGGCATTTGTTAGATTGATTTTTAGTTTGTTATGTGCACACATTTTCTTTGTTCAGATTACAAAGTGATTGATGTACGGAATAACTATTTAGATAACTATAAACTTCTTTGTGATCATTAAGTTCAATTCAGCTAAACAATTAATTTAATTCTTTATTTTTTTTTGTCCTTTTTCAGGCTTCATGGTTACACCAATTCACAGACGGGAACCACAATCCTATAAACTATGAATATTAAACAAGATGACATCCTACGTACAGGAGCAGATGATGAGAGGTCCTAGGTGGAACACACCCCTGAACAGCCCCTTGTTTGTGCTGTTGGTGCTTGCCCTTCAGCTGCTGGTGGTGGCTGGCCTGGCACGAGCCCAGACCTGTCCGTCAGTCTGTTCCTGCAGCAACCAGTTCAGCAAGGTCATTTGCACCCGCCGTGGACTGAAGGACGTTCCTGATGGAATCTCAACCAACACACGTTACCTGAACCTCCAGGAGAACCTCATCCAAGTCATCAGGGTGGACAGCTTTAATCACCTGCTGCACCTCGAGATCCTGCAGCTAAGCAAGAATCACATCCGCAGTATTGAGATTGGCGCTTTCAATGGATTGGCCAACCTCAACACACTGGAACTGTTTGACAACCGCTTAACTACCATTCCCAATGGGGCCTTTGAATACCTCTCCAAGTTGAAGGAGCTCTGGCTGAGAAATAATCCCATTGAGAGCATCCCCTCCTATGCCTTCAACCGGGTGCCTTCCCTGAGGAGATTAGACCTGGGTGAGTTGAAGCGTTTATCTTATATCTCTGAGAGGGCCTTTGAGGGCTTAAGCAACCTACGTTACTTGAACCTGGGCATGTGCAACCTGAAAGAGATCCCCAACCTTCTCCCCTTAGTGAGACTAGATGAGCTGGAGATGTCGGGTAATCAGCTCTCTGTCATTCAGCCTAGCTCTTTCAAAGGGCTGGTCTACCTGCAAAAACTGTGGATGATGCATGCCCAGATTCATACCATTGAGAGGAACTCCTTCGATGATCTGCAATCACTGGTAGAGCTAAATCTGGCCCATAACAACCTCACTTTTCTGCCATATGACCTTTTTACCCCCCTGCACCATCTGGAGAGGGTGCATTTGCACCACAACCCCTGGAACTGTAACTGTGATATCCTGTGGCTAAGCTGGTGGTTGAAAGAGATGGTGCCAGCTAATACCAGCTGTTGTGCCCGTTGCAGCTCACCCTCCAGCCACAAGGGTCATTACATTGGGGAGCTGGACCCAAACTATTTTCATTGTTATGCCCCCGTTATTGTGGAGCCTCCTACAGATGTAAATGTGACAGAAGGCATGGTTGCAGAGCTGAGATGCCGTACAAGCTCTTTGACTTCGATCAGCTGGATTACTCCAGATGGCTCTATCATAACACACGGAGCGTACAAAGTACGCATCGCAGTGCTTAATGATGGAACACTGAACTTTACCAATGTCACAGTGCAGGACACAGGTACCTACACCTGCATGGTGAGCAATTCAGCAGGCAACACTACGGCGTCAGCCGTGCTTAACGTGTCTTCACTAGAGAACAGTGGTTTTAGCTATTTCACAACGGTTACCGTAGAGACTACTGAGCTGCCTGACAATGAAGATAGGACTCCTGGGCGGCACAACCGGAGGCCCACCCCTTTCTCTAGTGGATGGAAGACCTCCACTGTACAGACACCCTTCTCCACCAAAAGCACGGAAAACGCCTATTCCGTTCCTGTCACAGATGTCAATCATGGCTCTCTGAATGGGCTGGATGAGGTGATGAAGACGACCAAGATCATCATTGGTTGTTTTGTGGCCATCACTCTCATGGCTGCTGGTATGCTCGTCATCTTTTATAAAATGCGTAAACAGCATCACCAGCAGAGCCACCAATCTCCCACTCGGACCATTGAGATCATCAACGTAGACGAGGACCTGACAGGGGGACCAACTTTGGAGACCCAGCTGTCACTACCTCCTCTGGAGCATGAGCACCTCAACCACTTCAATTCCTATAAGACTATGTACAACCATGCCTCTGCTCTCAAATCCTTGCACAGTTCTGGGCATGAACCTTTGCTAATCCGAACCACCTCAAAAGACAATGTACAAGAGACCCAAATTTGATTCTTTTCATGAAAGGAAACTTAAAATGGACATGCATAACTAGTAAGCTTGGAGTGAAGCAGTATGTGATGACAATAATTGCTTCAAGAACTGTGGTATATCTCCATTTCAAAAGTCTTTAATTAAAAAAGAAAGGGTATTTATTATATAAAAAACATTGTAGTTAAATCAAGAAAATGATTTAACTAAATGCAAAATCTTTTTCAGCATTTATGTGTTTTTTTTTTCACTGTGAGAAAGGACGGTTTAAGGATGAAATGCTTGCAAGCTCTGGTCATTACACACCACCGTGGTTCCTCAGACAGACGTAGCAAAACATAAGTGGTTTTTATAAAACACTATGGGTAAAAATATACCCCCTCAACCAGTCAATTGTCCTGGAGCAAGATACAAAGAAAATCACTACTTACAAGTACTACTTAGAATTTTAACATATGTAATAATTTGTCTAGCAGTAGAAAATTGGGGGGGGGGGGGAGTTATTTTAAAACAAATGATATGGCAATACAATGGTGCTGAAAAAAATTAACTAAATAATTAAATGTCCACCATTATAGAACAATTGAACCACAACAACATAGCTTTTCCCGACTCATGGCATCCACATCATTTCATATTTAAATATGAGTGAGATTTGAATAAATTTATTTTATTTTAATTTATTAATTCACATAATGTTCAGGGGGTTAAATACGTATATTAAGAATAACCCATTTATTTTGCTCTTTATTCACCATATTATGTGACTCATTTGGTGATGATATTCATGTTTACAATGAATACTGCAGCAATTTTCTGTAGTGCATCCATTGGCTTCCTGTATACTTACCAGTATGACCAGTGGTGGGCAGGGTTCCATTAATCTGCTAACCGCTAATTAGTGAAGCTAACATTTTCATTAGCAAATTAACATTTCTGCTAACTTTGAGAACTGCTAGCAGACCAATTAGCTTCAGCTAAATTTAGTTCTGTTATCTGTAAATATGCGGAAAAAAAAATTTGCAGGTCAAGGTTTAATGGTCAAAAACAATTGTAAACCCTAAAATCATACATATTTGTGTTGTGAACTTACCTACAATAGTCTATCTGGCATGCTGTTGGCTGACCACGTGTAAACAAAAGACATGATTGGTTGATAACGAGTCGGATATAAGGTACTCTAGGCTAATTGTAAGTGATCGAAGATAAATTCCATTTAAACTGGGGTACCCTGAACTAAGTGAGAACAGGGGCCTGTATCACAAAGCTAGATTTCTTGCTTAGCTGGATAACTTGCTGAGCAATTATATAAAAAATACAGTCCACACAAACACTGTTTTAAAAAAAATCTCCATCCACTTGAAAATTCTAAAAATGCGCTGTCCATAGCAAACTCACCTAATGTGAACAGCGCACACTCCTACATAAACTGTTTTCCCTGTCTACACATCAACACTGAAAATGGAATTTCTGAAAATCTTCACCCTGGACGGGGTTTTGCAAAAACCCCATTTTCAGTGACCTAACATGTCATTCACATGTGGACAAAAGGCCAAAATGCATAGACAAAGCTATGTTTTAAAAAATACCCATGTATGTGTGAACAAGGACCTTAACCTTTGTTCACTTACATTTAGCCAGACTACCTTAAATCTGACAACTTATCCAGCTCAGCAGGAACTCATACTTTGTGATACAGGCCCCCAGTTGTATTTTCTGGGTTCTGATTGATGGGGCTATAGATCAATAAAGAGCTGAGACCCTCCTTTCTAATTCTGGGTACATAGTGCCATGTTTGTAATCCTGAAGCTGTGTCACTGAGGGAAAAATGTCAGCATGGGCCAGGTGCAAAATAGAGCTTCTCCAACACACAACACTTCTATTTCGCAAATAGAATATCATAGAAAGAACATTTCAACGCTGATTTATTCCAGAGACTCTACAGAATCCAACATTATCGATTGGGTAAGTCTTAAACACCCTGTTAATTACTCTAGTCTGGCAGATGGGACTTTAGTGTTTTACAGGTTAAAATTTTAGTTCTCTAGGTATGTTTTTAAGGGCTTCAGGGTTAAAAACCAAACCGAAGCTAAACTCATATAAAAAAAATTTGCAGTTAGCGGTTATCTTTAGCTAGCATTCATTTTAGTGGTTTATCGGTTTAGCGTTATTGAATTAAACTTTGGAGTTAGCGGATTAGCGGATATAGAAGCTAACTTTTCGGTTAGCTGTGCCCTCCACTACTGGTCTCATTAGCATCACATATAGCTTTGAAGGTACACTACTCATTCACACCTCCACTAACGGTGGCAGGTGACACCGGACAAAAAACAAAATGCAGAAGTTGAATGGTGAGGAATATATTTCAATCAGTAGTTTCCAAACATTTGCCTTTGGTTACTACACACAATGATACTTATGTTACTGAGTATACTTTTTTTATTATTATTGCGTAACATAGCCACAGCTTAAGGTAAAAATTGCCCTTTATGGATTAAATCTTTTTAAAAAACTGAACATTTTTAAATGTTGTGATTTGATCCTTCCATTTAATTTACATCAAAATACTTATTTCTTCTAGAAAAATATTGAATCTGTGTTTTATTAATATTGTTATTACCAAGACACATTTAACAGGACATCCATGTTATATTTCGGTGTTGCTCTTCTATGTAATGTCTATCCTCATTGAAGGTAGCATTAAAGGAGTACTCTTTACATACACACGTTGTACATCAAGTCCCTGGAAGTGTTTATACCCTCATATACATAAACATGATCTTGTTTCATGTACATCATTGCCAGTGTGCACTGTAAAGAGTATGAGTGGGATGTTCAGATCTCTTAAAATCTTGAAATGAAGTATTACCCCTTTACTTTTGAGCTTGGTTTCGGGATTTTCAGGTTGGCTTCTAGTGGTAAAATTTTGTTGTATTTGGTCCGATTATGTAAAAAAAGATAAACTATACAGACCAGTTGGGGGTTCTTTCTTATTTCTAAGAGGGAATGCTGTTCTAGTGGTATATTTATATAAAAGTTTTTGAAAATAAAATAGTAAAAAATGGCCAATTTATTGAAGATTTTCATTGAGGTCAGTGAATATTAGTTAGAGAAACCAGAATGAACTTTACACAGACAATGTGAAAAATGACAAGAAATAAACATCACTGTCTTTTACATCACTTGTTTATTATTGATGAGAAGTGGTAGAATAGCTACCCTCCAGTACCAACAGATTTTTTTGAGGTAGTTTAACTGATGCTTTGCAGTAATTACTCATTGTTTGCATTTGTATGCTTGATTTGAGTTTTCCCTTGTGGGGATCGACAAGGTAGTCCCCAAAACATTATGGGGACGTTTGGTAATACATACTTGACCACTTACACATACACACACTCACAACACTCATACAAATATATTTTAAGGTGGCTTAACAGATGCTTAACAGAAATGACTCACATTATTTGCATTTGCATGCTTAATTTGTTTACACCAAAACAACTCATTAATCATGGTACTAACTACGACTAAATTTTCTAAGTGATAAGAACTGTGCTATGCATCACTAGCTAAATGTACCATCTCATTGCTTAATTGAAAATGCTGTTTCTTTAGAGTACTATCCTGAAATCACAGTTGATGATAAAATATTGGACATATTGTCAATTTATAGGCAAATGTTTAGGACATATAAAATGAATTCCATTATTGCAAAGCAAAGAGTGAAAGACAGTGTTCCTGTCAAATGGAAGAAAGTGCTCTCACACACACAGACATGTTTGTATCCGTATCTTTCTGGAGACCATCCATTCCTTTCTATTGGAAAAACCTTAATCCCAGCAATAACCTGACCACTACCTTGCTCTAACCTTAACAACAGGTAACCAAATAAAATATGGGACTTTGGCATTTTTAGTTTTTTGATTGCAGTCAGAGATTTTTATAAAATTGAGTTTCTCCTTGTGGGGTCCAAAAAAGTGGCCCCCACAACATCAAAATAACAGGTTCTTTTATCACATTGTGGGGATATTTATTCCTCACAGTGTAAGGTATTCCTGGACCACACACACTCACATACATTCACACACCAACACACACACACACACACACACACTTGCCTTCTCCGGCAACATGGTTCAGTAACTGAAATTGATTACATAGGCATATTTGTATAGATAATCTATTTCCGTTATGGTGCTCCTGATTCTTGTTCAACATCTACAGAAGAAATGAACTCTTTTTCATATCGAAGTGCCAGTTGACACACCCAAAGCAAATAAATAATGCAGCAGTTAAACAGTTAGATTACAATAATTTTTGTTAGGAATCCCGAAGCCAAAGGAGGCAGACAGCACACCTACCTCATGCTATACGTGGGTCTGTGTAATTCAAAAACACATTAGGCACCAAATGCCTAAAAATAAACACCAATACTAATAGCTTGGTATGTTTGATAACAGGGTTTAAACTACTGAGAAAGGTTAAAGTGTTCAGTTGTGCTTTATTTTCATCTATTACATGAAAATGACATTTATTTAATAAGTGCCTCTATGCTTAGCACTTATGTTATACACATATATAACTGGTTGGTAAAAGGTTTTTCATAAATGCTCAAACAGCCATATAACAGCCTATGAAAACGGAATGTGTCACTTTTATAACTGTTTTATATTTTCAAGCAGTGATTGATCAAAGCTTTACCCACCTACAGTAATGCATAACAGATGAATGTGCGTAATAAACAGACAGACTTAGGAGTACACTAGTGTTAAGTAAGCTCTACATTTTAAATCTATTTTGTTAGTTTATACCTTCTCTTCCCAGCGGAGGAGAAGTGGAATAAAATTCCCTGTAGAAATTCAATTGAAACAGAGCTGACCTTGAAATCTATTTCTTAGCACTGGGTGATTTTTATGCCACCCCTGCTTTTACCTATAGCTGCTTTGTGAGTAGAACTGATGCTAGACTGTTGAAGGAAATGTTGAAGAAATAGGTTCTGGGTTTAAAAACAAACAAGACCCACTTCAAATGCAACCGTAATCATGTATTCCACGCAGCAACCCCAAACAGTGCCCCAATTCTGGTGAGTACTTTTCAAGCAGCTCAACAGTTTTTTTCCCAAAAGTTTTAATATCAGTAAGCCTACATCCCTAGATTAAAGATTGCTGCTGATGGACAGATTAAGGCATGAAACTACTTCATGTAAGGTGTGAAGTTTTCAACATAATCATTTAACATTTTTTTTCATCTTCTGTACCCACTTGTCTTATTCAGGGTCACGGGGGTCTGGACCCCATCCATCACAGAACAGACTCACACACCATTCACACCTATGGCTCCAGTTAACCTCAGTGTGTTTTCAAACTATGGGGGGGGGACTGGACTACTCAGAGGAAACCCCATGACAACACAGAGAGAACATGCAAACTCCACACACATGGAGCCGTGATGGAGACCCAACTCAGGTCCCAGAGGTGTGAGGTGACAGTGCTAACCACTGCACAACCCAGCATATTTCTTTACACAATATAGATTTTCAAGCAATTGGATTTGTCATTGCAACGAAGAGTTTTCATTATTCATACTTCCAAGGTGCATTACCTTGATATAAAGACCTATATGATTATATTTCATTCATACAGAAAACATTGTCTGTCTCAGCCCTACATAATTCTAGCAACAGCTATAATTATCAATCCACGTGTGCCAATAGTTTCTAAACTGAACACATTCAGTAATTAAATATGTATTTTTATCAGAAGTGTATTCACATGCGATCTACACTGTATGCTATGCGGGGTGTCATGTAATTAAATCTGTAGGTTTTTTCTGAGGCTATAATAGTGTATAATAGTCAAAAGTTGCTTTTGGTTTGTTTTTTTTAAATCATTTCTCTGACATACAGCAAAGGGGGTCTCAGCTTGTATTTTTCCTTATTTAATGATACATTCCTATGCCCACGCCTGACAGTGAGAGCCCCAGTGGAGGCAGGCGGCTGAATGAAGGAAAGACAATTTCCAGGATGTCCCTGTTATTCTGGTGAGAGGCTGCATTTCACAGTAGAACATCAGCATCTGCTTGCCCATATCCATCAAACTCCTATAAAGCACTTACATTTAAGCTTAGGATGCCACAAACCTATATGTATGTCCATCTTACTTTCACATTTGCTCTCTTTGAGGCATAGCAAAATATGAATGATTCACTGGTTTTGTTCCCTTACTATATCCCTGGTAAAAATGCCCATGCTACCATGTTTAAGACTTAGCATATTCCCCCGAGACATAGAAAGCTCTCATTAATCGACCTGTCGGATTGGACCTTGGAACTGTCACAGCTCTCTTTTGACTTGCAAAACATTTACGCATCTAGGAAACATATCCAAACTTATATTAACGCATTTTCTTGATGAATTTTGGCTGTTCTAACACCCTACTGAATGCCCTTCAGTGTGTTCAGAATGTATCTCATAGAGTTCATAATGACCAAGGAGAGTGTACTGTGCTACACCGGTCAGACCACCTGAGAATTAATCTGACTTCCAGCACTGCTTTTGACTTATATCAGACCACATGATTATCAAACAATATCCCCAGCCATGTTAATCAAGCTCAAATTAGAAGCACCTGTTTTCAAGCATATCCTACAACATATAGCTTTAGCAGATCTTACTGGTAGCGCTGAGTTCAGAAACAGGCCAGAGGTCTGTATGCTTCTGCAAGCTGTCCAATAGCCACTATGCACTATCCAGAGGTGTCAATCTCAAACAGGTCTTACTGCTTCAGGAATTGCTTCAATATCCCTTTTTAGTTATCATGCTGTAGTCAGTCAGTGCTCAGCATCTTGTCTGCTCAGAGCTCAGTTTGCAAGCCGCTAGATTACAGTCAAACCAGGTACGTGCTTGGAAAGCCTGCAACAAATCCCTATAGTCTAAACGAAAGACTGTCTCCATATTTCATTACCTGTCATCTTTACATGCATTATCGATACACATACATATATTGCATTTGATTGTCACAGTTCAATAAAAACCATAATCAACTCTTCTCCATCATGGTTTAGATGACTGAAGATTTTTAAAGCTGAATTTTCTGAAAACCAAAAAGACTGCTTGTGTAGACACGTTAAAAAGGTGTATCAGCAGATGATCACTTTTAAAGCCAGGGGGTCCTCTTTTGCACCAGCAGAAAGAGCGACGCAGAGTGATTTTGCTAGTTTCATGCCAGCACATTGCTTGTTTTTTTCACGTCATGCATGCACGTCGTCAAAATAGTAAATGATTTTGTGCCTGCTTTCCACTGTGGTGTTTTTTAAACGAGGCGTGGCCAGGCACATTGTCGGCATGTTGCTGTTTTAATTTCAGTGAAATGACACTTTGACCAACAAAACCATGTCTAAAGTCAGTGGTGCATTCTTAAACAATATTTAAGAGGCACGTTTTAGAAACGTGCAGGTGCAAAATGATCGTTATGGACATAGGTACGCACTTGAGGTGCACTAATGGTTTTCTATTTTATTTTATTTCATTTATATATGTTTTATTATAGAGTACACCTGGTCCTTTCACATAAACATATTGTTTAATGAAATACCAAAAGAAAAAATATAAATATTAAGTAAAAAACAAATTGTATCATTAAATTTTTTTTCGAGTTCATTATCAGAATTAAGCATGGACTGTAATTGAAAGTACATTTGGATTGCTGAATATGTGTTTCAGATATTTAGATAAGTCAGGTGGACCATTACAATACAGCCCCCATAAGGTTGCAGCACTCTTTGCGGCATGTTGTATGTTGCGTAACATTGTCATGCGTGATGGATGTCTGTTGGACATAAATGTGGACACATAAGAGGACATTTGAGGAAGGTGTGATGCTGAACTGCAGGTGCTGATGCCAACAAAGAAGTGTACGCCAGCAGCGCGGGCAAGGAGGGAACAGCTGGTAGCAGAGCTGTCAGGGTCAGTGCCCGTCCATTCCTGTCCTATGTGTTCAGTCCCTGTTTGGCCAGCAGGTGCTGCCGGACGTCCTGTTCTCTATGTCTTCGTACTAGCCCCTAGTACAAAGGCTGTAACCCTGCATTCATGGGTTTGAGGCCTGTCTAACCTGTTTACTGGTTTTCTAGTGTTTTAGTTTCATTTTCTTGTTTTAGTTTATCCTATTTATGTCCATTTTAATTCCAAGTGTTAACCCTCAGCTATGTGTCAATCTTCCTAGTGTTTATTTCCCATCGTGTAGTTAATGTTTCCTAGTTTTGGTATTTGTTAAAGTTCCCCAGTTTCTGTGCATGTTAATTGCTAGTTAAGTTAATTGGTTTATTATCTTGATGATTCACACCTGCCTTTTGTTAGTCCTCCTTATTTGTGCATTTAAGTGCCTGCTCTGAGGTGCTCTGCTGGCTCTGAGGCTAGGGATCTGTGCTAGCAACCGGCATGCAGGGTTACAGCCTTTGTACTAGGGGCTAGTACAAAGACATAGAGGTTGCTGGTTCAAATCCTGTAAATGCCTGGAGGAATTCTACTCTGTTGGGCCCTTGAGCAAGGCCCTTAACCTGCAATTGCTTTGTCCTGGGCATGACATTAATCTACATCCAGCCCTATAAGGAGGTCCTCCAACTTACAAGGAAAAACCTGATGGTTGGTGGCGGGATTGGTACTCTAGCTACTGGGGAAAAAAACTCACACCGGTCCATTTCGACTGGTGTGGTTCTGAGGTATCACCCGCCACATGGCTGCACACAGGTTCTCATCCCGAGGTGGTTTGTCGTGGTAATCAGCGCATGCTCCTTACCTCCTGCTCCTCGCTCTGCCATTATGAATGCTATGGTGTGCTTGGTCCTCTGTTCTTCTGCCCAGTTACATGCCCTGTGTTTTTGCTTAGTTTCTTAGTTGTACTTTATAACTTGTTGTTGCGTGTGGGTTTTTATTTTTTTTTTAGTTAGTTCAGTGTTTTCCCCTGTTTGTTTCCTGACCCCTCATGGTCCTTTTTGTTTTGTAGTTTTACCATGTGTATCCAGTTTCTTTAATAAACCTCTGTCTCGGAACCACAAGTGGATCACCCTCCTTTATCTGCCTGCACCATGCCCTGCGCCCAATTGCCTTTTATTTTAACACTTTCACACGCCTTAAAAGCTGTAGGTTGTGTTTTCTTTGAACAAAGTTTGCACTGATTTCTGCAGACCCAAAATTAAAATGGAAAAAAAAAAACACACAAGCATAATTAAATCCTGTTTCCAGCCGGTGTGCTCGTTCAGCAGTGAGCTTTCATTTTTCCCCATCTTCTGACATCATTATACTCTGGCACTGTGCAGATGATCTGGTGATGCTGGAAAATGAGGACACGCTCAGTGCTACCTCATCCCACACCTGCTGTACCTTGAAAGGCTTATGTGGAACAGTGGTGCCCCCGTGGTTGATGTGCTCGCACATTTTCACTTCGTGCACGAGCATGTCCGTTTCCTTGGGTAACAAACAATCAGGCTCGCCGGTCAAACACCCTTTCAAAATAGCAATCGGCTGTAGCTCATGCGCTGCTGCCTTTAAAGGTGAGGTCACGCACCATTACGATTGGTTCACTGCATGTTGCGCCCAAAGCTCACCTCTGAATAATTAAGAGAATTAAGGCAACCTTTTTGCCCCTTGAGCTGGTGCAAAGTCTGGTTTTTCTGTCAAAATAGCAAAATGGATTTGGACATGCCAATAAATGTTAGTGCCGCTTTGCACGTTATGCTTTGTGTTAGATCGTCAAAATAGAGCCCAGGGTGTTATTTGTCCTACTACAAAGTCATTGATATTAGCCCCTAAGTGTAGCTGAATTGTTTAGTGTTCTGTGAAATATATTGTACTTATGAGGAGATGAAAGGCATCTTTATTTACAAAATGCTTGTTTTTCTTAATTTACTTGAAGGGCCTATCCTCCTGACTACCTGCAGTTAAAATTTGTCCTCTCTAGAGGTTATTTGTAAACTTGAATATCTCCCATATCCTGCATGCTACCTAATTAACTCCTGTTGTGCTTTAAAGAGGGCATTCAGGACTTTTAAATGATACCAGATTTATAGGGGTGGGGCTTTGGGAACTTAAATAAAATAAAAAAATAAAAATAAAAGTAATTTGAAAATATTTTTTTTCCTGGTAGTCAGGAAGCTATTCAGTTCACGTGTGTGCTTTTTGTGTACAGGGATGTGTGTTTTTTTTTTTTTACTTCAAGTTAGTTCAATATTAAAATCAATATAAAACAAAACAACAACTATATGCTACACTTCTTTTTCATCAAATGTCAGGCACCTACAAATTTTAGTCGTATTGCGTGATATAGGCTACTGTCCACACAATCACACAATACAACTATCATTTCACTTTTTGGTGTGAAGTGTTTAGAAAAGAAATCAGTTTGAACATAGTGTATGCAAATCAATTGGGTTTCTCTGTGTCATGCCAATGGTATTTAAGCATCAGAGCAAAAGCACACTGGTGTTAATTCTCTGAAACTGATAAACTTCCATCCATCCATCCATTTTCTCCCGCTTATCCGAGGTCGGGTCACGGGGGCAGCAGTCTCAGCAGGGAAACCCAGA
>JAODJW010000007.1:160770-175604 GCA_026777045.1 Hyperopisus bebe
ACTTGTAGCATAATACAATGACAATCAATGAAACAATGTCTGCAGTAAAATAGTTCGCAAAGGCTTCTTTTACACACAATGCTTATATCTGGTCCAGCTTTGAAGTGAGTCAGATGGCAAAGGATGGTGTGTTGGTCGATGGTTATTGGGAGACAGCAGGTATCCTCTTAGTGAACACCTGCTGACTCCAGTGTTGAATCTCCAAACCATGGCTGCGGAGAGGTATATTATTGAACACCAAAGAAAATACGCAGTAGTACAGTGCGTTTTGGACATGTGGAGGATGAGATTCCAGTACCTTCAGCAGTTTTAAGATTCCACCCCCCCCGTTGTGCTGTTTTTGTTGTGTGTGCTATTCTGCGCAATACTTCTGTAATCATTTTATTTAAATATATTGATGTGTTTGCTGTCAAAGAGGATGATCTTAGTTGCATAACCAATCAACAAAGAAACCATTTGTCCCATCCCAAAGTACTGAAGTAGCAAAAAAGTACCCTAACTAGTTTGGTATTTTACTGTAGGTACTGGAACCTATGGCACAAGTACTTGACCAGAAGTCAATGGAAAAGGGGAAGTACCAAAAGAACGGTGCCTGGTGCAGTGGAAAAGTGCCCTATGAGGATAAATGGATTTTAAAAATCAGCACTGGGCTCTAACTAAGGTGCCACAGCCTAAAATCCATCCACCAATGAAGTACTTCCTAGCTAGCAGACCCCTCTAAGTAGTTGCTATAGACTTTACTTTACTGGGACTACTGTCAGGTGGTAGGGAAAATGTGTTAGTGATTACGGATGTTTTCAAAGTTTACCCAGGCTTTCCCTAAACGGGACCAAAGAGCAGACTCCATAGCTAAAAGCCAGAATGGGCTACATTAAGATCAACTCCAGGATTTTGAAAGTGAGGTAACTGCCGAGCTTTGCAAGTTGGATGGTGTCAAAATAGATGCACCATGCCCCATCATCCCACGGGTAATGTCCAATGTGAGTAATTTTACCAAGCGCACCATGCGGTGTTGAGCAAGCTTACTCCAGAGAATAAACGGTGGTGACCTGAACATTTGCCAGAGCTTGTGTATGTGTACAATGTCACACCTCACTCAACAGCCAGGTACTTCCTTTATTACTTGCTTTTTGGGGTTGATGCTCATCTTCCAGTTGATGCAGTATTAGGATGAAAATCATCTGTGAATGTGAAGCATGACTGGTTGGGAGTGCAGCTGTACAGTAAACTGGTACTGAAAAAAACCTCGGTACTACAGTTTTACAGTAGTAACAGTGATACCAGCAGTTTGAAAAAAATCAATACTTTTATTACGAGAATGGCTGTTTAATCTGGCTAAAAAGAACCCATCTCTTTAAGTTCAACACTACAAGCGTGTGTGATGTTGTGGGAACTTACTGAGAGCAACAGCAGAGAGAACGGTGCACTTTTTCATTTTGTTCAGTGATTAGGCAGCAGCTTCAGCAATATACCGGAACTCATTGACAAAGATGGTGCCTGAAGTGTAATACAGAGATATTTCGGTTGTAAAATCAGCAAAAAAGACAAGCTAGTAAACACAGCAGCACTACTGTACAAATGCTATTTTAAAGTGCTTTTCACAAAGGGAGGCAATGCATCAAACTTAGCTAGACATCTGTCAGACAAATATCCTGACCTTTTTAATAAGTCATAGACTAACAGGTGATAGTTCACGTGAAGACCAGCAACCATGAGGTAGGAACCGACGTGAAGGCTGGAGGCATGCGGGGCTGAGCTACGACACGTAGAGGCCAAGTGATGGAGCCTTCTCTTGGCCAGAAGCTTGGGGCATGGGTGAAATGTTTCTCTCTAGGCTGGGAGTGTGTAGCAGGAGTGAAGCAGCCCTCTCTAGCTTGGGAGCCTGAAGCACCAGTGAAGCGGCTTCTGTGGGGGGGCTGAGGGTGGCAGCAGCCCACTCCAGGCTCTGGGGAAAACAGCTGAAGCAACGAAAGGCTCCAGGTGACCCAAGTGCTAATGACATGGTGGTGGTGTCACCGGGGCCAGGGTCTGGAGGTGTGGTGGTGACCTCCCCTAGGTCAGACACTGGGGCCATGGCAGAGTAGAACACAACCCTTGCTGGGTCAAGTTCTGAATGCTTGGGAAGAGCAGCAGCCTCTTCTGGGTTGGGTGCTGGAGACACAGCTGCAGCCTCACCTTGGCTGGGTGCTGGAGATACAAGGTTACATGAGGAAGCAGCCGTGGAAACTGTCAGCCTCTTCTGCCTCATTTTCCTGTGACTGGTTGCAGTGGGTGGGGCCACAGAGAGCTTCGGGGAGTTAGTGGGGGGAAACAGCAGCTAACTGCGGGGAACCAGCAGGTAGATCGGTGGGGAGCTGCAGGGAGCCAGCGAGTGCTTCTACGATGGGCTGTGGAAAGCCCGCTGGATTATTTGAGATGACACTTCGGGGTGAGATATAGCCAGCAGGCGCTTCAGTGGAGACCAATGTGAAACAAGCAGACACTTCAGCAACAGGCTGCCATGAGCTAGCAGGAGCAAAGAAAACAAAATGTACTGCATTTTCCTTGAGGAGCCATTCCACCTCCTCCTTATACCACCAGACCTCTTCCACTTCCCAAGGGTCCAATTCTGGTGGGAGCCTTGCCAGAAAATCATCAATCTGCATGCTTACCTTGGGCAAATTCCTTATTGTAAGGTTGTAGTTTCAGATGTGGTAGTAGTCTAAGAGGGAAAAAAGTCCTCCACTTGTAGGTGGGGCATTCCTATCAGATCCCATGGCTTTGTAGATTTTTTGGGTCTCTTACTCCAGAGAATGCATGGGATCTGGTCCACAGGATAAAGAGAAGCCTGGTGCCACAGCTGTGGAGCCTTTTAAGAGAGCTCCGGCATTCTGTCATGTCAGGCAGAATGAAGGATGTGGGAGCAATCGGAGGTGACAAATGATGGGGGTTTATTAAGCTCAAAAGGGCAAAACGGCAAAGAAACAGAGCCACAAAGGATCCAAATGGGGGAAACAGAAAGGAAAACTCAGCTTATATCGGAGAATAATGTCAGTGCCAGAACTGGGGAACACAGGACTGGGAAGCACTTAAATACAGGACTAATAAGAGAGTTAACAAAAGGCAGCTGGGAGTGATCAAGACGAGGTCAGTAATGAGAGGTAAGACAAACACCAGGCATGGCTTATTTAAGGCCATACAAGGGAGGAAACAGGAGGATCAGGCAGACGTGCTCGGCAGGATGTGACAGTATTAAGTTTTTTTTTTTTGTTTGTTTCTTGTGTAGCACTGCCATTGCTGTAGTTGTACTGTGAGTTTTTCCCCCATTTTATTTACTGTCTTGCACTTTGTATTGAATTTAAAGTAAGTGTTACACATTCAAACGTTCAAAGTTGTGCGTAAACTGATCTGATTCTAAGTGCTGACTGAAAGACATCTGTTTTATTTTTTTTTGATTTGTTAATTTGTAAACTTGTATTCTTTCAATTAGGGGTCCTTTATGGAATAAAGACCACATGAAATCTATTTCTTGTTTTGTGTGGAAATTTTCCCTGGCAACATGTACAGTATGCCATATCAAGGATTCATCAATGGTTTGCACACCTTGGGGAACATTCTTCATATAACAGTTCTAATTCTTGTGCATAAGTAATGTGCATTAAGTTCCCTGGACTCTCAGAATCAACAACAGTTAATGTTAAAGATGTCCAGCAGCTTCACCATACAGCTATCAGTTATGCGTGGTCTGTCTTACAGCATATTTTCCATTGTGTTTCTGGATGAGGTAGGTGAGGAGTGAGGTGTATATCCAGGTTTCCCTCCATCTCTTCCTTATGAGAAGGCCCGGCCAGGTGCTAATTGAAATCAGGATTTTAAGGTAGCTAGCCACTGAGCTAAAGGTTACTGAACGGGGTGCTGTCCGGGCAGACTGCCTACTTTTGCTTCCACATAGCAATTGCCTACTTCAGGGCTTTTCCAGTTAGATACAAAAAATTCTTTAATGAAATTAACTGGCTCAAACACGAGCAAATATTGAGTACCACTGAAGTGTTGAGGTAGAGAAACTGGTGTCCTGACTGGGATCTATCGACACAGGTAAAAATGGCCCTGGAAGAGGGTCAAGGATAGAGATTGGGGTATAATAGGCATACAGGTTTTAAGTCCTAAAGTGTTTCAGCCATTTCAGCTAATGGTTCATTTAGTTGGCAAATTTGGCTCTTTTTGTTCACATAGCATGAATCCCACATAACTCAGCAGGCTTCAGATTTCTTTGGCTTCTGCATTGCTCTGGTGTGGCTCAGACATGTTGTTGCAAGGGTGTTCTGAGCACACAGAAAGCCACCAAACAACAAAATGAATTACCGACTTAATACAGAACTCAAACACTCCATGAGGGCACTACAAACAGGCAGTCACAACAAGTACCCAGATTACTCTTTTAGATGGATGGACTTTATAAACACAGCTTAGCCTATGTATGGCAGTAAACTAAGTTCCCAGAGGTACACAGTTCAATAGTGTCTTGTATAGGCTTCAAACACAAAATCACAGTCAGTAAGGCAGAGCATTGATTTCCAAAGTAATACAAGTCCATCATCTAAGACGTCCATGAGAAACCAAGTTCCATCAGAACAAAAACTGGAATAGCCAAGCAAAGCCACTGGAGCACTAGCTGTAGTCCCAAGCACTCACCATAAAAGTTTTGATGACTGACCACAGCTTAGGGAAACTGACATGGTGAAATACCCACCTGAAGAAGCTGGTTATTGTCTGCAGGTCTGTTTCTTGGACTGGAGTCCTAGGCTGGAAGTTTCCAGAAGGTTAATGCTTCTGGGTGCTGACAGACGGCCCCTGGTGGCCTCAGCTGTGCCTTGCCAAGGATGTGACAAATATTAGAAATTAAATAATCCATAGCTGCATTTGGATATGCATTTACATTTTAATTTTCTTAATGCAGCACACATTGGACTGAAGAAGTTAATTATGTCACATAAACAGAAAATATTTAAGCATGTTTTGGCTGTTATGTTTTCTTTGACGACATGTCTGCCTATTTAAATTCTTAATTACAGCTGTGAAGTGCCTAATGCACCAAAGTGTTTTCCTGTCTTTTTTCTCAGTAATTTCTGCATTTAAGGCAATTTCTTTGCTACTTTGAAAGCTGAAGGTCTTTGTCCAAGCTATTAAGGTTCTCAGCCCTCAGCATAATTAGATTTTCTTCCCTGCTCTTGCTCGATTGACTGGAAATGTTGCACTAAGAATAGCAAGCATACCTCTATCATTATCACAATTTTCAAACAGTGACATTTAGATACTAGATTAGAGAAACGTATAAATACATCAAAATTGCTCATTAAATGTGCTGCTGTTCCACATGTTTGGAGTTAAGGTAGAGAGATCGAGGGCAGATTGCTGTGCTTTCCATATAACATCACTAGAACATTTAAAAAGATGACTTATAAACATTCTATAGCACTTTCATGAGTGAGTTGGAAGTATACTGTGAGGCCTTGGGTTTAATGCTATTGCAAAGGGTTTAAAAACAAACCTTTAAATGCAATGAAATCGCCAGAGAACAGCTGATGCCTTTACATGGGTGTTATATCATGGAAGCATGGATTGTTTGCCAGTTTCCCTTTAACAAGGACAAGGACCCAAGCTGTGACATCAGAAAGAGAATGTGAGGAATTTAACTTTTATTTGATACATTCTTATCCTTGTAAATATTTTATTTTATATGCTAAGTAATGGCTGAGTGAGACATGCTTGTACAGTACTTCAACCTTTCCTGCACTATAAGGACAAACACGGGCATGATAGTTGCTGATATAAGGACCCAGCAGATCTCCAACAAGGATATACTCAGCTCATTCCAGAATGACCTGGCTGAAATTGCCTTATATTTATGAGAGCATAATCCCCTCAGCCGTTCATTTTTATCTCTATGTTTTACTAGACAGATGAACGATGTTTTGTGTTTTTAAGATGTATGTCAGCAGGAAATGATTTATGTATTTCTTTCTTTTTAAATTGTCAGTAGACCCTCCCACATATCTAGCAGAATAAATTCAGCAGGGGGGATCCGTGCTGGAAACAAACTGTGCACACATTAAAAAATCCTGAATTATAGAAAAGTCACAGATAGTGATCAAATTATTAAACCTGGAGTTAGGGGTGAGCAGCCAGAAACTGGGATTTAAAAAAACAGTCAAAAGAGGTTCTAGAACCCATATTTTGTTAAAAACAAAAACAAATATAATTGATTATTTCATTCTATACTCCTTAAAACACTTTCAATATGTGAAAACAACATAATGAAGTTGGGACAAAATATTTTAAAATAGAATGAAGGCAAGGGGAATGCAAGAGAGACCTACAGAGAGACAGGCAGACAAACAGAGCCACTGGAGGGCCAAGCTGGAGGACAAACTAAGCCACTGGAGGGCCAAGCTGGAGGCTGGCCCTGGCCGGCCTGCAGAGGACTGTACAAAAAGCCAGATACAGAGGGATTCCGGGCTGCCAGTAGTTCCTTTTAGGACTTTAATGCCTTTGTATCACTCACAAATCCAAGTCATCTTTGTGCCACAAAGAGAGGCAATGTTTTGTTTTCATGACTGTTCCAGACCCTCTTTGATTTTTAAAAAAATGTTTACAGATTAAGGGAAAAAAACTATTAAATTATGAGAAAATGTTCTTGTAATGGGTATATAACTGGCAACTATTAAAGAAATGATATGCATTTTTGCCTGCACTGATAAAAACAAATGTACTCAAGAGGACAATATGTGATAGAGATGGTGGGGAAAGGGTTAGGGGTTAGGATTAGGGTTAGGTTTAGGCTTAGGCTCTGTTCTGCTCTAATGTATTCCTTACTGAAACTCCCTATGCCAGGCTTTGTGTTGTTTGTGTCTATTATGTAATGTGCATTCATTCCAATATAGTTTTGTAACGCACAGAGAATTCAACTATCTTTTAAATTTTCTGTTTCAGAATTCCATTGTGTACCACTAGACACAGAAAAGACGACAAGTTCACCAATGTCCTAGGATCACCCTTGAGTTTGCCCGTGTTCAATGACAGTGAGTTACTGCACACTCTGTACCTTTTCACGTGACTGAAGTGTTTGGTTGGGCAGTGCCAACATGATAGAAGCCGGGGAAGTAAATTCTACTGCTAGGATGGAGCCTTTTCACCTCATACTGTTATGGGTTGCAGATTAGCTTTGAATGCATAAGAACATAAGAAATTTACAAATGAGAAGAGGCCATTCGGCCCATCAAGCTCGTTTGGGGAGAACTCAACTAATAGCTCAGAGTTGTTAAAATCTTATCTAGCTCTGATTTAAAGATACCCAAGGTTTTAGGTTGCACTACACTAACAGGAAGACTATTCCATACTCTAACTACACGCTGTGTAAAGAAGTGCTTTCTGAAATCCTTTTTAAAACGTTCTCTTGCTAATTTCCACTTATGGCCACAAATTCTAGTATTTAAAATAATATTGAAGTAGCCATTTGGCTGAACAGCATCCAGACCTGTTAGAATCTTATATACCTGGATCATGTCCCCCCTTAGTCTCTTTTGCTCGAGGCTGAACAGATTCAGTTCAGCTAACCTCTCCTCATAAGACATTCCTCACATTCCTCATAAGACATTTCCTTGTGTGTGAAACACACAAGTCAATGTACAGTCAGTTGTTCATATAGTGCAATCTAAGATTCCTCTTTTTCATCCATTTTCTCTTTTATTCTATTCTATTTTGTTAAATTCATCCTTATATATTGTCTGTACTTTTTTCTTAACTATTGTAAATTGTAACACTCTTGTTTGCAGTCTTTGTATCGGTCAGGGTTCATTTCACTACATGTGGTACTTGTTATAACTATGTATGTGACGAATAAAGAATCTTGAAATCTTCAATCTTGAACCCCACTATGAATGCAGGCCCACTGTGAAATTGTACCTCTAATAACTATCCACTGCTTCCTGTCTGTTAACCAGTTTTCTATCCAAGCTGCTACAGTTCCTAAAGTAGCTGCTACCTGGGCCTTCGCTGCATCTCAACACAGTCTGGAATAACCCACCTAACACACCTGAAAATAAAGAGCTGACCTTTACGAGGTAAACACCTAAATTACTGCCAAAAAATGGGTATTGCTGAAACAGATACTATTTCTGGATATAAAAGGTAGTGATAGACATATGGTACTTTTTTGATCCCTAGAGGGAAATTAAGATGTTACAGCAGCTCAGATTCTGATAGCAAAAACACAGACAAACACGGCAGCAAAGATCATCAACCTGTCTATACAAGGATAAATGTGTCCATGGCAAGACTCATCTGTGGACGTGGCAAATGTTTTAATTGAAGAAAAAACTATTTAGGCTCCGTTTTTAAGTGTCTATGATAAAAAATGCATTATTTAATTAGTACTTAGGTTCAGTCACCCTGGTGTGGAACCCAGCATGTGTCATGTCCTGCCCATCATGTGTCTGTTGGTACCTCCCATCTCCTCCCATTTGAGCCATACCTGTTACTCGTTATGCCCTCATTAGCCATTTTAGAAAGTACCCTAGTCTTGTGCTCCCCGGTCCAGTCATTGTCATCCAATTAGTGTTGGCCCCCGATGGTACTGCCACTCCTGTTAACTGTCTTGTTCATCTGCCCATCAGTTTCACTCTGTGAGCTCCCCCTGCCTTTACTGTTGTCCCTTGCTCCCTGTTTGTCCCACCATGGCCCCTTTGTTTTCTGCAGTTTGTCTATTTTATTCTTAAATAAATCTCCTGGCTCCTCCCCAATGTCTGCTTCTTTCCTTTGTCATGAGAGACGGACCGGACTGTACATCTGACCCAGCAGCCCTCTGCCCCGGTTCCTTCCCTGGGGCTTCCTGTTTCCCACAGACTGAATTTCTCATGTCCAACGAACTCCCCAGGTGGATCACCAGACCTATGCATTAGATGTCACTCCGACACAAGGAGAAGGGAAGCAGACACTGGAGGTCTCAATGGCAGTCTTGATGGCCCTGTTCCATCTGTTCCTGAGCCTGATGGCAGACCCCACCATGCACCTCTTCTCTGGGATGATGGCCCACCTCCGGAGGTTGGAGAATCGGGTCAGGGCACTCTCTCGGAAGTCAGCATCCTGGGAAGTGGTACCCACCTAAGAGAATCTCTTGGACCTTCAGAAGGAGGTAAGAGCTCCCACACCAAATTCTAGCCCAGCATCGCCTGTCTGTCTTTCCCTGAGCCCCGGACATGATTTTCAGCCCAAGGACACCATACTGGAAGGTCTGCTCCCGGTTCCCTGCCCCACAGAAGCAGTTGCTGTATTGCTCACCTCCTGCACTTGATCCAAGCCCCAGAAGCAAAGGAAAACAAAGATGCAAACGCTAGAGGACTCTATGTCCACCGCTCAGCCCGCTGTCTCCTCACAGCCAGAGCCCACCGTTCCTCACCCTGGCGTCTTCTCTTAGCCAGAACCCACTGCTCCTCATCCCACCAGCTTCTCACAGCCAGAACCAGCTGCTCCTCATCCAGCCAGCTCCTCAGGCCACCATCTTCTCACAGCCAGAGCCCGCTGCTCCTCAGCCCACCATCTTCTCACAGCCAGAGGTCGCTGCTCCTCATCTCGCCGGCTTCTCATGGCCAGAGCCCGCCGCTACTCAGCGTGCTGCCTTCCCTCAGCTCTCCACAGCTCAGCCCACCGACTTCCTGCAGCCAGAGCTCGCTGTCTCACCCGCTGCAGTCCCACAGTCTGGCACTGTCTGGCCTGCTGAAATTCTGCGATCTATGCCCCGTTGGCACCTTTATCTGGGAATTCCATGTCAATCATCACACTTTCAGACATCATCTTCACAGATTTTAATGAAATTTGGCATACTGATTTGGTCATATCAGTAACCTATCTTATTGTTTTAAAGCTCTTTTCCAGTTCTATATTTTGCGTAAATACTATCCCCAGAATGAAAAATTAATATGTTATGAGTGATTTATAATATTAAAATTTGAATAGTGGAAAAACCCTGTATTTTAAAATTGGTCAATGTTTTACTAAAACTTTGATGTCATAGTGCTTGCCATACCATTTCATGCCTTTTTTGATACTGTATGAAACCATGTGATGCCACCTATAAGCTATGATATCTCAGCAATGACTCAAAAACCAAAAGCCAAATTTAATGCAAAATACAGACCTGGCAAAGAAATTTAGAACGATATGAGAACCATCTCTGTGCAGCTTATATTAAAGGTCAGGAGCTTCCTGACCTTTGCTGGACGTGTTTCTAAGGTAAGAAACAAGGAGAAATAGCCACAAAGGGTGGGACTCCACCAAAGGTGGTAAGCGGTGCTTGGAGGCAGTGGGTTTTAATTTCCTGTTTTCCTCTGAGGCTTTACTCTCCACTCTGCAAAAAAAAAAAAACATGATTATGCTAAAATTTGGCGGATATAATTTTGGAAAAAGTGCTGGTACAGTCTTCAGGAAAGGCTGTGTGTGATCCCAAGTTAATGACAGTATGATGCAAAAATAATAAGGTATTGTTTCCTTTACATTAATACACATACAAGTAATCATTCAGTGCCTCAATAAAAAACAACCTTATGCTTCACTCCTTGAAATAACAAGATGCATGTTTACATAATTTATATGTACTTTCTATTTGAAATACTTTGACATATCCTGTTTCAGTTGCATGCAGTACAAAAATAGCATTAGGTGACCCCAGAACACTACCTCCTCTCCTTTTAGTTACTCAAGCACTATGCTATACATTACTGTAAGCCTCCCTAAGGAGTTAAAGTGGCCCTTTTAAAAATCCATCAAAATGGAAATCTCAAGACATGGACTATATTTTTTCTTAATATTTTAGAGAGTAAAAGTTTAACTCCAAGCTAATTAGTTGCTATCAGCAAAAATACTACTGTAAGTCAGGATAAAGTTTATCTTGGGCCAAAGCTAGACAAGGAATAATAAACAGCATCAGGGGACATTCTACTTACAGAGGGATTTATTTAAGGAGCCACAACAACTTTTATACTGAAGGGCATTTTTTGTGGGTCTCTCCCCGGCTCTCAGATAGGAAGACAAAGTCCACCCCCACCCACCCTCGACAGGAATCTGTGGTGCAGGCGAGACTCTTCCTCCTTTGCAGAAAGTCAAGCAAAGCCGTTCATGAGCCAAGCGCCAACTGGAGGAGGGATGAGAGCCACACTGCTGACAGCCGGAGGTTTCGAATGTGTCTCCGAGTGGCGCAGCAGACGTGAGCCAGGAGCCCAGGCAGCCCCAGGTCAGCGACCGCTGCCGAGCTACAGCGCCACCACCAGCTCAACAATCAGAAAGCAACAACAACCAGTTCTGATCTGAGCTGTAGTATTGCAAGTATATGCATGTGCATTTAATGATGCGTACCCATGCAACTATGAATGGTTCAAGAAAAGCCCTGGATTAATTAGCACTAACTATTAAGGGATATCGCATGCATTCTCATACTCTGTAAATTCTCATTAATTCAATTTTTTTTGGGAGAATGACTCATAACTGAAGATGTTTTATGTGAAAATTCATTGTAAAGACTGCAATGCTCCATCTGCAAGGTGCTTTTGCATGGTACAAGGCTAATTTAAAATGCTGCTGATTAAACTGTATCTCAGATCAGACAGTTCAAAACACAGTCTCCATTATGGGACACATATCAGGTCTATATGCTCTTGCTTTGCTTCATGTTCTTCTTTCACTTAAAAAAAAATGGCTGCCATACTGACCATACTTTGTACTGGCTCGATTATTCAGAAATCTGTGTCCCACTGACACCAATTAAATAATCAAACAATGTGTTTTATCCTCTTAGCACTACGACCCGAATCTAGGTACAATACTGTGTGCCTAATGAGCTCATTAACAGAATATGCTGCGATTTGTGAACAATTAGCAGGCTGTGTGGAAATGATAAATCGTCTGCTGCTCTGTGGTGGGGAGTTAATCACGGTGTGTGGCTTAGGCCGTGGACTGGAGGGAAAACGTGCCATATCAGCAGACATGCTCACAAAACTCCCTATTGTCATCCGTATAATCAAAGTAACCCCATTCCTCTGGATTGAGGTGTGAATGTACAAGGTTGGTGTACCCAAGGTCAGATGTGAAGCAACCAGGTGCTTAGTAAACGACAAAAAGGCTTCACTGGGCTTGTATTTGGGGAGACAAACATGGGAAACATACATTCATGAAGCTCCATCTTCTTGGAATTATAACAAATATAAATACGAAATACAAATATTTTCTGACAAAACCTCTTAGTAACATCCCTGGGGATGTGCTCTGCTATGGCCAGGGCCGGCCCTGCCTTTTCAGGGGCCCGAGGTGAACATCCCCTGATGACCATTTCACTTCCTCCACAATGCAGGTAATTCGGGGGCAACTGCATATTCTGCTTATAACTGGAGCTGGTCCTGAACTCCCTAGAAGATTGTCTTGTGGTGATGTGGGCAATCATTATCTCGCACCAAACTCCATTTCTAATAAAGCCTTTAAATAGAGAAATTATATTTTTGTGGCCTGAATTTGTGCTTTGATAGCTTTTTCATTGACTTGAGATTCTGACCAGAATTGTGTGTCAGAATTTCATCTTTGCGCACATCCTCGAGTCGGCCTTTTATCACTCTCATGTGGTGGAGTGGTTCATGATCTTCTTATTCAGCATGCCGGGCTGTGACTTCCTCCCTCTATTTTAAGCTGGAGTTGGCTTTCACTGTTGCTAATTAAAGAGAAGGAGATGGACATTTATATTGGACTTATTCAAGCACTGACTATCCATCCTCCCCCTTACGCCCCAGATGGCTCACTGCAACAACACTTGTTGCAAAAAGCTCTGCCCACTTCTAGGCAAACAGGTCAGTGTCTCTCTCTATCCACCCTCAAGCATGAGATGTCCCTTCACAAGCTGTGGCTCCAGGCAAATCTTGGTCTGTGAATCTGCTAGCAGTAATTTCCCACATTTCACACCATTGCAGAATGATAGCTATAGTACTTGCTACTCAGACATTTAAAAACCAGAAAATTTCACCCTCGTGCCCATGTGACAAGCAGGGTCCATTTGATTTTGTGATGACAGCGTTACCCATTTAGTGAAAGCACAATGTAAATTACATGTGCTGAACATGGCATCATAAAAATCAGCATGAAGTACAAAATTTCTGTGAGACTTTTTTTCTGTGGATGGTTTTGAAAAACCCTTTGAAGACAAATTTCTGCGAACACTGGCTTGTATTCTGTGCTCTGTCTGTTTTCAGTTTGTGGGAACACAGCTGTCTTATTTGCAGACATGCTACTCGTATAAGATGTACAGAGTTAAACACCCCTTGCTGAGCATTGGCTTGTATTATGAATAACTCAAGTTACATTTCAATGTCCATTTTTGATGATTCCACTCAACAATAATTGTTGTGAAATTGCTGTCACCGGGTCTTGCTCAAAAACATTTGTCTGATGCAAGTAAAATGAGATGGTTTCAAAAGTGCTGCAGTGTGGTTCAGTGAGGAGTACTATTACCTGCCCCCAAATCCTGCCTCTGCCCTGACTTTGTATGTTTTCCCTGACTTGGGTGGGTACTCCAGTTTCCTCCCACGATCCAAAGACATGAAATTAGGTGAAGCGGTTCTTCCAGATTGCTTATAGTGTGTCACAGATCTGCCATACAATGCCAAAGGGTCTTAGCCAGCGTGTTCCTCCGGCTTGTGCCCAATGTGGCCTGGGATAAGGGCCAGGAACCCAGGCCACCTTGTACTGTATCAGCAATCATAGGCTTGGTTGATGGAGGCGGTTCCGTACCAGCATCCCCTGCTGATCACCCTTCGGCTGCTAGAACTGACACCACATATACCATGTGCAGTTTTTCTAAAGGTTAATAATATATTAATAAATATTCTAGAGTTAATTGTTGAGTTAAATTTTCAGCCATTGACTAGTAAAAGCACTGAAGGTTCAGTGTCCATAAGCTTGCTCCCCCACATGTTTATACATCCCTAAAACCTTCCAACAGTATGTCTAAGGGCTGAAAGCCACTGATTTGCTTAGCCATCTCCATCTCTCACATCATGGTTTATGTAAAGGAAGACCCTGGCCCGTGACCCCCGCCCCCCCGATTATGTCAGATGCACAAAGCACTAGCCAGAGGCGAGAAAGATCATCTCTCCCGCTTCTAAGCACTTTCTACACAATGCCATGGCTTCTACACTGTGTCTGAGTAAAAGGTAAATTATGTAACTTTCAAGCTTCAAAAATAACTTCACAGTGCATTGTGGTGAAAAAAATATATCACCATAAAATCCTTAACTAACGGTACAAACCATATTTTATTGTCAATGCTGAAAATAATGTTATTTTCTCCATTTAGCCATTAGATTTTCTTTAGTTCAGGGTAATATGTATAGGGAGAATGCCTTTTACTTTGCATCAATGTCTTTATGTATTCCGGGTTGCTGTAGTGTGTGTATGTGTGTTAATGAATAAAATCCAAAACCTTTACTCCATCGTCCCTAGAGCTGGGTGGCCCCTTTTGGAGCATCATTAAGAATGCAGTGATGAACAATCTTGAAATAATCACCAGCAAATTATTTTATGCAAACCAATAAAACTTTATTAATAAAAGCCCAAATTATATCCATGTTATTTTTTGGCGAGGCAAATTGATTACTCATTGAGCCACTGAGTGTTGCGATTTAATATCCAACTGCATTATTTAGACTGTATATGTAACATATGTGGCAGCATTAGTCAAATCTCAACATGCATTATGAGGCGAGCAGATTATATCTGAGTTATTCTAAAGTAATGGACAAGTGGACATGACCCTAAGTCGATGA
>JAODJW010000007.1:183349-211872 GCA_026777045.1 Hyperopisus bebe
ACTAGGTAACGAGGTGGGCGTGGCACACAGGAGGATCGGACGGAGCTGGGCGTGACATTCACGACTAAAATCTTTGTGAGCCTGAGCTCAAGCCTTCAGTTAAACTCTTCACCTGCTGCTGCCATAAACCCAAACCCATTCTGATTCCAGCCTCATCTGAACTTGTTTTCTGCTTCTTCTGGAAACAGAAATAAAATTACTGTTGTTTTACTTTGATCTTGATACTTCAATTGACAATTCTTAAAGTTCTCTTAGAGCCACAGATGTGTGTGTGTGTGTGTGTGTGTGTGTGTGTGTGTTTGGAGGGGGTGGTATTTCAATGCAGGGCATTTGCTTTTCTGTAACGTAAGATGAACAGCTGACTGACAGTGAGCCAGCCAATGTGTTTTCCACCCAGACTGGCTCAGTAACTCATCACACCCACTGATGACAAACAATAAACAACAATAAAAATCCTTTGAGGGAAAGCCTTGCACTAAATGAAAAATAGGCATTGTAACTATATAACAGGTAGGTCTAGCAGTAAAGGTGCTAGACTTCTGACTCCAAGGTCCCAGGAAAAGCCCACTGATGCAGACTTAAGCTGAAAACCTTGAACGACAAATAGCAATGGAACTCGCAAAGCAATTTGCTACAACTCCCAGTGCAATCTTGTCAAAAGATGATCTATTGCTTTAGTGAAAAGCATGACTGCAGCAATCTTAACTGCATTTTAGAATTATCTCGAGGTAAAAACAAAACCTCCTTATTGGTCGGTAGCACTCAGATTGTTATTGGTCGGCAGGCTTACCATTTAATACCTGGGTGCCTGTCAGCTGTGAGCTTAGTTCACTGTCACAGGCTCAAGAAATCAGTTAGCTTCACTGCACGATAGGCAACAGCTGTGCCATATCTCCTGTTTACTCTGTACTTACTGCACCTATATTGATCTCAAGGCACAACATTTCATTGACTTGTTAATGTGTATCAGCCTAAGGGTAGTTATAAACTGCTACATCCTCTGAGTCAGTGGTTACCCTCAATATTATTAGTCTGTAGTTGTTCAATGCATTCACTTGTCAATCCAGAGGATGCTGCAGTCACTATCAAGAAAAACCTCTAAAAATAAAAAGAGTGACATGACCGTATTTTTTACTGCATAAGGTCAATTTAAGGTCAAACAGGCGCAATACACTATTAAAGATTTATTTCCACAACAGGGGTTTCGTTTGGTGTGGATTTACTTCATAAAGGATTATGTTGCCAAGCCAACTATCACTGAAATTTGCATGATTCCATGAGCCAAGGCAAGAAAAGATAATTGGTTTATGAAATGAGATTATGCCTTTACATGCTGTTTACTTTGAGTTGTGAGAAAGCTAGTGGCATCGACCCTAAAGGGTCAGATCCCTAATCATTTAAATAAAAAAGGACCCATGCCTTGTAGGGAGTAGGCATTGTAAATGTAAGCACGGGGTGGTGTAAAGAAGGAGTAGACATTTTTTGTGTAAGTACATTGTGGTGTAAAGAAGGAGTTGCCCCTCTCTACCAAGAATAAAACAAAAAATGTAGTGTCTTTTCCATTTTATTCCTTATTTGCATATGAAAATGTGTCACTGAAGTCTAGGAGATTTCTAATGGGACACAAAGAAGAGAAGAAAAGAAAGAAACTCATTTTAAAACGTACAGGAAGTATTATTAAAATTGAAAGGGCATTTTCATCATTTAGATATCTGGCAAGTTTGTTACCACAACTGAAAATGCTTTTACTCAGCTTTGATAAGCTTGTATGAAATGAAATGCCTGTACTCAAACTGTCATGCATGATAAACAAAATAACCATTTGTAGCAGTATGTCTCCCACTATTGCCACATCCCCTTGACAAATTAGCACTGAGACTAGTAAGAACTTCCATCCATCCATCCATCCATTTGCTGTACCCACTTATTCTATTTAGGGTTGGGGGGGGCAGAGCCTATCCCAGAGGCTACGGCACCAGACAGGGAACAGCCCAGGACAGGGTGCCAGCTCATTGCAGGGCATGCTCACTCACTCACTCATGCATAGTAAGAACTTCTTTAATCAAAAACATTGTTTTATCTTACTAAAAATCAACCAACTGTTTTTTGAGTATGTGGACAATCAAAGGGTTAATCTAATCTAAGTATGTAGAGCAAACTGTGTGTGTATATATATATTTTAGATCATTTTAGGCGAATTGCATTAATATGACACTTCTGAAGGTGTCTGCAAGACATACTAAACTGCTCCGATATTCAGTGAATCTTAAATAAATTTAGCCTAAGAGAAAGAGAGAGAGAGAGAGAGAGAGAGAGAGAGAGAGAGATGAAATAGATTTCTTTCATGCATTTTATCTACCAAACTTCTAATTAGGTGAGACAATGAACGTGTTTTCTTGACCTTAATGTTCTTCAGATACCACTTATGTTAAAATTTTGCAAGAGGTCATTAAAAGCCAGCAATCCCACATATAAAGATAAGAACAGATTTATTACGGTTTAATTCTACTGCTGAATAATTTCATCAAAGTGTAATTTTACTTCTAAGTTTCATCTTTCTTTGTATCAGTCCTCTGAGTTTGCTTATTTTGCAGGGATTAAAATGAGGGATGTTTGAAAATTGCTTTAAGTCTCATTATAAGCCTGCCTTGGCTCTGTGATGCTCTGAAGTAATGCATTTGTTATTTGGGTAAAACTGATTTTAGTTATCAGGGCAGCCTCAGAATTTGCATTATTTCCCACAATTAAAATTGTCATTGTAAATCATGAACTTCTAGCTGAGACTTTTGTAGCTCATGGTCACTCCGTCCATCAGCCTCCCCATTGGTCAGCCAAAGAGCTGTCTGGTCAGCTGTCATTTGTAGAATGAGGCGGAGACTAACACATATAGAGGCCACACACTCCAGCATACACTGTCCCAGAAAAGTGAACCGCCTGCAGTTCATGTACTACTAATGCATTATTACTGTGATTATAATATGAATTATATTTCCATGATCACTGAGATCTCCCTCTCATACATTTACCATTCTGCACAGGCTCAAACATGTCAAAATGCTCCAATAAATCAAGTTTTGCAATATCGACATAACACAACACATCAAATAGCTTTTGTGATACTTTGATAATGTGGGAAAATGAGGAAGTAATGCCCTGAACATGCAGTCTTCTGGCAGGTTGAGGCAGGAAGAATAGCTTATCATGTGATGTAAGATCTATGGTTCAGTCATATCAAATTCAGCAGCTCTGATAATGAACAGAACAGGACTATCTCAATGTAAGACTTAGCCATTTAGCTATCTGGACACCAAACAATGTTTAGTTGTACAATAAGGTGTCCTTGTTTCCCCCACATATCCATTTCCCATCAAAGCAGAGAGGATGAATCCTTTTCCTTATCTTGACAAGCTTAGCAGATTTTTTTATTCAACCATGAAACTCTTCAGAAAGGTCTCAGTGACATCTACCATGGATAAGCTAACCTAAAATAGATGGTAGTTTTAAATGAACCACTGCTTAGTAACTTATAACAGCAAGTAGACC
Source organism: Hyperopisus bebe (assembly GCA_026777045.1). Taxonomy (NCBI): domain Eukaryota; kingdom Metazoa; phylum Chordata; class Actinopteri; order Osteoglossiformes; family Mormyridae; genus Hyperopisus; species Hyperopisus bebe. Next base: position 186,893 of record JAODJW010000007.1, read on the forward strand.
TTTCACGATCAACCAGAAAAACTCAGCATTTATTAGCACTTTTTATCACCTCTTTTCCAATATCCTTACATTTATTTTGTAAATGAATACTCGGAGAGGTAGTCGTTAATATATATTAATTTCTCAAAGCCAATCACTCAAAGTAACTAAGTCCCAAAACTCATTATTGCCTTACAGCTTCACCCCAGTCTCCTGCCCAGGGTCTTATTGCCGTTACAGTAAGCTTTTAATCATCATTAATATGATGAAGAGACGGCAGAAGTGTCCTGCCATTGCTCTCACTGTCAATCAATCCATCCATCCATCCATTACACATGAAGATATTATATGAATCTTTTAATAATCACATGAACTGAGAACAAGGAGCCCAATACAGGCCATGGATGTGCCTTTTGTCATGTGACCTTTTTTTACACAGCACACCCTGCTTTTGCCCGCTAGCAATTACAGCAGGATTTTCTGAAGGGCAGGAGCACATTTAGAGAGCTACCTCACACACTGCACTCAGCATTCCTGTGGATGCTGTTGCTGTCCCCAGCACTCAGATAATGGACAGATACACATTTTTAAATTGTTTCCATTTGTAGCCACTAAATTTAGCTCACCATGAAGATATTGTATCACCGTTTTTTGGTGGCCTTACTACACTGCTGTGATGGAGGAATTACATATGGACTTTTTTTAGCTGCTTTACTGTTTTATTAAATGATCATTTTAGCTTTGTGACAACCAGAAAAATGCAGGAGAGGAAAAGAAAAATTATAATTCCAAAATCCTCCGTACAAATGCTTTGTGTACAAAAGATGACGTTTTCACACATTTTCTGTTCATCAGTTTTGAAGGAGAGGTTTGAGAGGTACTCTTGAGTAACTCAAGTCAGTGGTTCACAGACAGTGACACCAGCCATGATGCATGCAGGACTCAGGGAAAAACAAAAAGAAATGGAATTGTTCAAAAGCCAGCGCACCCGGGTATACATCAGGTCTGGCAAGGTTCTCAGTGAAAAGAACAGAAGATTTATGATGTAAAACTTCTTTGGTTATTATTGTTTTAAGCAAAAAATAAAATGTAACAATATGAAATAACAACAACCTGTGTTGTTTGATCCCTGTGTTTAGCATGAGCTGCAAATGCATTGCCTGATGACCATGGCCTTTAGCCTCCTTATGAGCAAACCTGATCAGCGATCACTCAGTACATCTTTGCATATTTAAAATATTACCTAAAATATATATGTGTCATAGAGGCACTAGCAGAACAGCCATCCACTGGGGGGCAACAATCCACTGCATTCACTCAAGGTACAATTACAGTTTGCCAAGATTACACGCAAAATTATTTTGATAGTTATTTACAGATAAAAATGCTAATACTGTCGAAGCTAGTACTTATGCGTCTCCTTTTTTTATTTATTGCCTAAATTGTGTAAATGTTTACCGTTACTACTGAAAACGAAAAGTTCAGTAAGGTTGTCATATCTTATCCTTCTCGTACAATCAGTAATGTTCCAGTTATGATCCACAATGAATATAAATAAAAATGCTTCTGGACACAAAAAAAATTGTTATTTTCTTTCCATTAACTAAAGGTCATTTGCAGTCTTGCCCTTTTCAACAAGAGTAGCGATATGAGATCTCAGACAGAGGACAATTATTCCTTTCCTCAGAGCTAATTTGAAGCATTTCACACTGTAATTACACTGTGAACATGTAGATGGCTTTCTTACATTCAGGCTGAAGCAGAAATAGAAATATTAATAGAAAAAATGTTTACTGGTTCTTCACAATAAATGGTAAATAGGACAGCACTTTTTACTATAATAAGCCATAGATAGATACATAATGTCAGCATAGGTTCAAATTGTAATACATAAACTATTTTTTTACAAAAAAAATAGCACAACAGTAATTTTAGGACTGATGACCCTGATTCTGGAATGAGAAGGTGACCATACCCACCAAACATCTCAAAAACAATCATTCAAATGAAAAGACAAAAAGGCAGTGAGACTGGGGCTCCCAGGTGACAAAAAAACCCCCAATGTGTGCATTTATCCGGCTTCTGCCTCGCTCAGCGTCTGTCTCTGGCCCCTGAAGGAACACATCATTCTTAAAAACAAAAAGAAGGATTTTTTAATCTGCTGCAGTAAAACCCTTGTGTTGGAAAACAGATTTGATTTCCCAATACAGAGCACACTACTACCAAGGGATAAAAAAAAAAAACCTTTAACTTTTTTACAGGAGAGAGTTGTATGTTTAGTATAATAAAATACATTGCTTGTTAGCACAAACAGTAAATCATGCACTACAACTGAATACAAAAAGCATGCAGAGATGCTCTGGACCACCCCCTCCACCGACCCTGCATAGGACAAGCAGTTAAAAAATGGATGGATGGATGTTTAACAGATCCAGAGATTCCAAACAGCACAACTGCAAAGATGCATGATTTCTGACATCTCACTGCTGAGCCCCTGGGATTTTCATTTCACAATTGTGCAAAAACAGAAAATTATCCAGGAGTTCCAATTCTGTAGACAAAAATGCTGATGACAGAGGTCAGAGGAGAATCACCAGACTTGTTCAAGCTAACAGGGAGATCACAACTGCTCAAATAACTGTTCTTTCCAACTTTTACGTTGAATGGTTACAGCCTCAAAAGACTATGCAGGGATTTACTCCTACCAGCTAAGAACAGGACAATGATGCTGCGGTGGGCAAGGCATCACAAAAACAAATGAAGGTTGGAAAAACATCACCGGGTCTGAAAAATTTCAGTTGTTGCTGCAACAGGCAGATGATGAGGCCAGAATTTCGTATACAAAGCGTGAATCCATCATGCCTTGTGTTACTAGTTCACAGTGGTAATATAATGGTGTGGGGAATTTTAACTTGGCACACATTAGGTTCCTTAATTTGAATTTAACCTGATCTGTATGTCGCAGCACACCTGAGGATTGCTACTGACCTGGGTAACGCTTTACGCATACAGTCAATTAGCTTTCCAGTGGCTAACTTCAGCAGAGTAAGACGACATTTCACACAGCATAGAGCACGTCATAGTTGTCAGAACGGAAAACAAATGTTTACAAAGGAATTCATAGTGAATTGGAGAAGGCAGGGGTTATCAGAATAACGGGGCAAGTTCTGAACAAGATGTTTTTGAAATGATAAAGAATAATGCAAGTCAAAAAGACAGCTAAATAAAAATGGTGGTGGTGTAGCAGAAGAGAAATGGCAGAGACAGGAACCAGGCGTGGAGGGATCAATTCTTCGCTTTATTTTATCCTGCACCATAAAAGCAGAATGGGGATTGCACACCTGTGCAGTCAACTGCAGTTTTTCCTGCTCCCACAACAGCACCCATCGTGCCTCTGAAGAGCCGCAGAAGCACGTAACAAGGTGCGTGTGAAAGATGTAACGGCAATTTAAGCCCCACCTGCAACCCGGAGCTATGGAACCCTCCACATATTAATTGAATTCAATTACTTATATAAACAATTACCACTCAAAGTTGAGTGAAATTGACTTATAGAGTATTATATATATTTATAAATAAAATTAAATATTTCCACTGCTACATTATCCCCGCTACACTTCACAAAACTTTCTTACAGTGTTGAACTATAACCAGTAACTGCTAGGCCAGGGGCTGGTAACAGGGTCTACCATATACAACTACTTAATACCATCTACTTGCAACCAACAGGTTACCTGCACGACAGAAAAGAAGCTGATCAATCTTCTTCACCATTTTCTTGCTCAAGGGTGTGCCCAATACACTACACTCACCATGGCTGGAAAGAGACTCACCCCCTTTTGAAACAATGAAGCCAATTTCTACAACAATAATCTAACTCAATAAAGACCCAGGGAACCCATGTTGTGTGTGTGTGGCTCTTTGTGTCAAATTTTAAATTAACCTATTAACAGGTTTTACAAGCCTGCCTGTTCGTGTTCACCTGGGCCGCCATTTCACTCACTGGTTTTATCTGTTATTAACTATCAACTGGAGGGACTCTGTTAGGGGACAGAACGCTGGATGCTTCTGACTTTCTTGGGGTGAGTCTAGGACCTTCACTCCCCAAACATTCTCCACTCTGGTTCATTTCGGATACACTGGACTGAGAATGATCAGCTTCAGACCTAAAGTCCTCACTATCCAGCGGCTGCTCAACCTCTGCCTCAATGGAATGTGAGCTTTCAGAAGGTCCATTGAGACTGGACGCCTCGGCTACCCAGCTTGCAGTTCTCTCAGATGCCAATGTCTGCTCTTGGGCTCCGGCTGCACTGTCATAGTTGGACTCTGACCGATTAGAAAATGCTTCGCCATTGTCTTCCACCTCAAGAAGCAAGAAATTATCTTGCAGCATTAAATTCCGGTGAACCACCCTCTCTTGACCTGTGCTGGTATTTAAAGTGTGATACTTTGTGTCTTTGAAAAGCACAGTGTAAAGTACAGATTCTCATCTGTCAGCCTCGCTCGTCCTTATTGGCTATTAACACTCGGTCACCCTCTTCGATGTCACGACCCTTCACCATCCTATTGTAGATCTCTGCTTGCCAGTCCTGGCTAGCTTAGGCATTCGCCTGCCATTGTTCGAGATTTCCTGACACCAGAAATCTGTAACAGTTCCTCAATCAAATGAGTCTCAAAATTTGCACCCTGGTCTGAATGAATTCTCTCAGGGATCCCGTAAATGCAAAAATATCTGCCCCAAAGCTGTCGCGCTACTTGCTTAGCTGACTGGTTGCTACAGACAAAGGCATAGGCCATCTTTATAAAATGGTCTGTGACCACTAGCATGTCAACACTCTTCCCTGACGTGTCTTCTGTCTGCGGTATGCATACTCTCCAGTGAGGCTCTTCCCTCTGGCTCAGGTGTCTTGCTGACAACACAGCGCTTACAGCACCTAATATACTCTCGTATATCATGATCCATGTCAACCCAGAAAAAACGTTTTCGGGCCAGGTGGAGTGTTCTTCCTTGGCCTTGGTGACCAACTTCATCATGGATGACTTGTAAGACTCGCTTACATAGTGAAGCTGGTACCACATACTAGTGTTGTTTTTTTTAACCAGAAAATGGGTCCTTGCAGACACAGTACCGTACTCCATCCACCATACTGAGCCTGTCCCACTTCTTCAATATCTTGAGGGTTTTAACATTTTCCTTTGCTGTCTCATGTCTTGACGGTCGCCTTTTACGCAGAACATAGAAGAAGATCCAAGACAAGTTAGGATCTTCCTGCTGCTTGTTTTGCAGTTCTTTCAGCGTGAACACTGGCAATGCGCATTGGCTAAGTGGGACAAGGTTGTGAACATCCTGAGACAACCACATGTATGCCCTCTCTTTGGCCCCTGTGTCCCACTCTGCATGACCCTCCAAGACAGCTGACACTTCATCACTAGAGAGTGTGCAGCACTCCAGATCTGCGCTTGAAAAACATTGCCCAGTCTGACAGTTTATACTGACATGGTATGTGTACTGAACCACATCCTCTCCGAAGTGCTCTGCTTCCCCCAACAGGGCCTCAAATGGTTCCGAGACCAACTGCTTACTGACATGAGCTTGGATGAAAGGTGGCCTGCTCAAGGCATCTGCTACAGTGTTGTTCTTGCCCTGGATGTACTTAATGCTAGTCATATGGAGCTAATTTGGTGAGCCATCTCTGCTCACACGCGTCGAGCTTTGGCTTTTTCAAAATATTAATGGGTTGTTGTCTGTCCATATAGTAAATGCGTGACCTTTCAGCCAGCGGACCACTTGAGGGCCAAAAACTCTAAACCATGAGCAGGGTAGTTAGCTTGGTCACGTGTGAGAGCTTTACTGGTGAATGTGATGGGCCATGCTACTGTTCCCTGCTCTCCTTCTGTCAGTCTTATTTCCCCTTGGTGCTGCAGTTAGATTGAACAGTGGTCTTGCAATGTTAGTGCAGTTCTGAATGAATCTCTGCTAAAACATGACAATGCCAAGGAATGATCTGATCCTTTTCTGTGGTGGTGTAACCCCATCATCCATCATCAAATCAGCTTCACTCACTGACGTGATTGCTCGGATTTTGTCAGGATCTGTTGCAATACCATTCTCATGTATAACATGGCCTAAGAATCTCACACTTCACCGCAGGAAATGGCATTTCTTTGGAGCCAGCTTCAGCCCATGAGCACTCCGTCTGCTGAATGCGAGCTCCTATCTTTTCAAAGCCTCTTCTTCATTTGGTGTGAACACCAGCAGATCATCTAAATAGCACAGCAGAGTGAGAAAATTTTGGTCGGCAAAGATGCCCATCATGAGGTGCATGAAGCTTGCTGGGCTGTTACAGAGCCCGTGTGGTAACCTGTTAAATTCATAAAGCCCCAAGGGTGTTGTGAAGGCAGTAAATCTTCCTCTTCCATTTCTATATTATAGAACCCAGAAGTGAGGTCCATAACACTAAAGAGGATGTTGCCTCCCAAAGCAGCCAAGCAGTCTGCCTGATGTGGGAGAGGGTGCATATCCTTTGATGTATGGGCATTCAACCACTGATAGTCCACGCAAATCCGAAGGTCTCCACTCTTCTTCCACACTAGGACTAAAGGCGATGCCCACTTGCTAGATGATTTGCATATAATTTCCAGCTCTTCCATTTCTGTCAATACCTCTCGAAGCTTGTGATACTGTGCAGGTGGCACTCTCCGATATGGGAGACGGAATGGACGGCTGTCCATGAAATGCATGCGATGAGAGAAGTTCTTTGCTTTACCACAGTCAAGCTTGCTCTTTGAGAACACGCTGTCATACCTACATATCAACTCCACAAGTCTGCTTTTCCAATGTGATGACGCTTCAAGTGTCAACATTGAGGTCATCCAAGCTAACGTCACTCAATGTGTGATGGACATCACTCATGTGGTTTGCATTCTTGGTAGTAATTCCGCCCACTTTCTGGCCTAATGATATAAGTTCATTGGAGTTTGTTAGCTGTACCCCTGTGCTTAAATCTTCAAGGGCTAGGGAGGGGTATACATCTGCCACTTTTGAATTCCTTCTCAGGATGATTGATTTATCGTTTGGGTTTAGGATCTTGACTGGTACCCACCTGTCAGCAGTCATTGACGCTACAACTCTACCTAGAATTGCGTTCTTTCTGGGAGCCTGCGATTTGGATGGTTCGATCATGATAGTGCTACCGTCCGAAACAGCTGCAGTAAGTGGCAATCTAGCCCACACAAGACGCTCATGTTGCGGCAGTAAAGTCACAGCCCTCTCAAGCCTGGCAGTTCCAACTATGTATGGCATGTCTGTGCCTTTCCAATGCTGAAGACCGGACAGCATATTCAGAAACAATTCAATGTCACCTTCTCCAGAGCTCTCAGGTTTTTTAAGAACACACCAGTAACTGGGAGTCTTCTTAAGCTGTCTCAAAATGAATTTAATGACATTTGTACCGAGGGTCATCTGATCACGTTGTCCAGGTATAAGCAATGTGGGGACACTAACTATATGGCCATACATTTCAATTTCAAGTTAGCATACACATTTTGGCTTGACATGGGTGCCACCACAGCCAATCAGCAAAATGTCTGTCTGCGTCTCAGTAGGTTCACGTGCAAGGTCGGAACTCTTGATTCTTTGTTCAGCTGCTTCATTTATAGTACAAGCCATGGATCCACTGTCCAATAAGGCTTGCAACAAAACCTTTGATACATTTTGGAACAAAACAACAGTATCAGGAGAGGATTTACAACTTTCTTCATACAATGACACATCGTCAGTAGCGAGGGTTTGAAACTTCTCTCTCACATTGTCCCCTCCCAGATGTGAACAAGCTAGTTTTCCTGCTGGGTATTGCCTGAGGCATGGCACCAGCAGGGCAGTTTCTGCGTTGGTGCCCTACCTGCAAGCAATTCAGACACCGTTTCTCTCTCAGGCAGTGTGCACAGGTGGAGTGTGACGAACGGTTGCAGACACGACAAACCGGTGTCTGGGGTCTTAGAGTCACCTGGTGTTCAGGGAAGCCATTAACCTGCTGACTGGTTATTTATCACGTCTTATATTTATTTATTCCACGTCGAAGTTTTACATATTCCTTGTTTATTTGTATATTTCTAAAATAAAAGTTTCCAAAATGTTTCATTCTTTTGTCTTCACTCTCCCTATTAAAGTAGTCCTTTAATGCATATTGCCCAGTAGTTCCTTCAGTGTCCCCTACTTTTTTATGTGCATTTGCGCTGATTTGACAAGAAATTACCATTTTAACCTTTATATGATAATTTGTACTGCATTTGTGGAATAAAGGTTAAAATGCATGGTAATGTCTTATAGCAATGCAAATGTACATAATATGATTACGTATTTGCGCTGTTACATCAATTGATTGCGGCACGTATCACTTTTAAAGGTGAATGCATACATGTAGTAATAACAAATAATATAAAAATAATGTAAGCATTTGTATTAAATTTTAAAAACTCATGTGTTTATTGCATCTCGCACGGCCCTCCATGTTTGTTTTCACTTCCGAAATGGTGCCCCTCCCACAGCAACACGCACACACTGATGTCATCATTCTACCCTTTGGGCACCAAACGCAGTGTGAATGCGAGATGGTTTTTGGTGGGGCCGATGTGAGCTCTAGCCCAGCCCCAGCCAGGGTTTGGTGTAATAGAGCTATTAGTGTAATTATGAGATATAATTTGTATGATCGGTAAAGTAGCAAATCTTTGATTGAATATTGAATATTCAAGTTAAAATACCCACTTTAAGTTATGTCCCCTACAAAATGAATAGATACCACAGCTTGGGACACAGAGATACAGACGTACATGCATTACGAGCCCAGCTGACAGGAACACCATTATTACCTCAACGCTACATGTGAGCTACAAATGCAGATAATCATTGCCTTCAGGAACTGAAGTGTTCCTTCTGTCGTGTATGTCTGCATTAGTTGAAGCTAGGTGTCAAGTATGGTAGTGATTCACAAAGCCCCTTCAGGCATTCGCTTATTTTATATATTAATTTTTATCTGTTCAGCTTCCTTTATATGCAGTGCACTGATGGAGATACAGCAATAAGTCTGATATTGGTTCCAGTCGCTCAATAAGATGTCACCTCCAGCTTAATATCTCCCACTGTCCCATTCATCCCACCAAGAAAGACAGTATGCAGTTAAAGTTTGTCGTCTCATCAAAACTTTTGTACATCGTCTTTGTCTGATCATGGATCCTCTGGATTAAAACTGGACCTGCAGTGTCCTTGTTTTTCTATGTGCAACTGCCTCCACTAAGAATGACGAGGACAAGGTGTTCTCTCCTTCTAACTGGTTAACTGGCTTCTAACTGGCTCTTTAACTGGTTAGCCTTCAACAGCCTCACACTACCAAACATGACGTGAGAACTAAAATAAAAATTAAATAAATTCTTCTGAATATTCTCACAAAGAATAATTGTATTATTAAACAACAATGATCAAGATGATACAGAATTAGCCAGTATGTATATATGAAGCATATATAGTATATACAGGGCAGCATGGTGGTGCGGTGGTTAGCACTGGTACCTCACACCTCTAGGACCTGGGTTCGAGTCTCCACCTGGGTTACATGTGTATGGAGTTTGCATGTCCTCCCTGTGTCGCCGTGGGGTTTCCTCCAGGTACTCCAGTTTCCCCCCCATAGTCCAAAGACATGCTGAGGCTAATTGGAGTTACTAAATTGCCCATAGGTGTGCATGTGTGAGTGAATGGTGTGTGAGTGTGTCCTGCGATGGGCTGGGCCCTGTCCTGGGTTGTTACCCACCTCATGCCCATAGCTCATAAGCGTTATGGAAGTGGGAAATCCTTCAAATTGCTCTTTTAAATAGCGAAATAACTAGGCAAGTAGCTTATATTTCCCTTAACAGGAACATGAGCTTGACTAGTGCTTGGCACCTGAATCTTAGAAGAAAAAAACGGAAATTTGTCTTAAAACTAATCTGCTAAGAAACTACATTCACCTTAGCTCCTACCTTGGTTCATTTTCTTGCAAGTTCAAACACATATTTATTTCCATTAAATGAACACAAAAACTAAGAGAAAACAAATTAAACATTGCTGACTCTGATGGCAGCTACACTACGTACTGTACTATGAAACAGTAGAAAAAAATTGTTCGACCCAAATACTGTAATTCCATAGAGAAGCTGTTTGTGATTCTAAGGAACAATAATGTTCAGCTGTTTCAAAGTACCAGACGAAAACCTGTTACTAACTTAGCTGAGTACCCAAATTATACCCTAACAGCAAGTTAGAATGTGACAAAGGACATACAAACACTTCTCTTTCATTGAGCAGGCCTTAGTTTCTATGGCAACGGTAAATTTTTGCTTGAATTCACTTACATAAATGGACATTGTCATCATTTTTAACTATATCTACATTTCCCCTTAATTCACTCTCAATTTCCTTCAGTCCTCAGACTGATAATCATAATATTATTTTTCAGTTGTTTATCAGAAGTTTTTATCCAATTTGCCTTGCAAAGCTTACAATTATATATGTGTTGTCATGAATACAGCCGAATACAATGAAGCAAAAGTAACCCTTTTCCTTGAAATAAACTCATAAACTCGTGACAATCACATAATCAATTGGGATTCACCAAAGGTTAACTTAAAATTAAGTTGTTACAATGATCAATACAAGAACTTCAGAGATAAATAATATATTTTTCTACACAGAGTTCTTTCTCTTCAAGAAAAGCCATAATTATAGATATGGCTAGGACATGGAAAACGGAGGGGGGGTTCCTGTTCTGTGCTTTTTCTCCTCACTGTTCCATGGAAACCATAGTAACTGCAAAACAGTGTGTGTGTCTCCAGCATGTAAAACACTGCCCATTATGAAAGGTTGTCTGTTATGTGATGCTGTACAATGCGTGTCTGCAAACATTAAGACACTCCAGACTTGTGGTGTTTGCGAAACCCAAACCCAGTGTGACAACTGCAGTTTGATGCTGTTGTTTAGTGGACAAGAAAATGAAATTGTTTATAGTTGTGCTGGTCCAGGATGACTGCAGTAGCTCTGAGACAGCGTGAATAGTTAAAGTGTATATAAATATATTTCAGGCAGGTTCTTCAGCAGGAGAAAGGCTGCCAAAATGGGTGGGTCACTTTATCATAGCTCTAGGGTTGTGGATTTGAATCTGGCACCAGCTCTGACAGAACAAAGTTTGAACACTTTCTTTGAATAATCTAGTTTCTCCCCATGATTCAAAAACATGCTCTGTAGGTTAACTGGTGACTCAGAGAACTTCCCATTGCAACTGAATGCAAGACGACTAATTTTCTCCACACTATCATTTGATTCAGTGGGGAAATAACCACTGTAACTGAGACATTCTTTATTTAATCTTATTCTGCTCAATTAATAAAAGATATGTCCAATGTTTGAGTTAATGGAGGAATTTGCAAGGCAAAAGTACAGAATAGATAAGAACAAAGTAAAATGTATTAACATTAGACCAGATCAGAGAGCTGCGTAAAGTGCGCAAAATAATGAGAGATTAGGGAAGTACTGAAAGAGGTAAGGCAGGCCTAATTGTCAATGTGCATCAGTGTGATTACATACCCAGCAAGACAGCAGGGCAATGGTGGGGGCAGAAAAGAGGACAAAGCCCGTTAATGTGTCAGTTAACATGTCATAATCCAGAAAGCATCCTCAGGTTGGCGTTGTGTGAAGGCCAGCTCCGCACGTGCCTGTGACGAGAGCCCCTCATCGCCAACTGCCCGCCTACGGCTTTAGTGAACCACGATGCAGGATGAACATGCTTTTGGTCTGGCAGGAGGTGGGCTGTGGGATTCAGGCCCTTAATCACTCAGTATTTTAAAAGAGCACTGCATACAGCACTGCTTCTTGCGCTTGTTTTTGAATAGAGAAGCAAAACCGGAGTGATCCCTGCCCAACTGCCTGTAATTGCAGAGATGGGCTCCACAGCACCGTCACTTTGACTGGATGATTGGGATCTAAATATACATCGATGGAAGTAAGAAGGCTAAATAAATTACAAATAAATGAATATGTGAAAAGACTGCCTTTTATCTGTAGGGGAAAACGCACAAACCAACTTACAACCAATGCAAACTAAATTTACTCTCCTCTATCAAGGAAAATAACCTGCTGCAAAGTAAAACTGTAGATGACTCTGCTTGCGGCAACTTAATTGAAGGGATTTTCAGTCCTGGGAAGCTTCATGCAGCAAAACCAATAACAAGACAGTGCTGGACTTTTGCCATTTTGTATCCGTGTTTGTGCTGGCCTGCTTACATTTTTATCATGGACGACAGCACCATTTCAGCTCTGCTCCGACTCTATCTCTCTGCACCGATGACACAATTTACCTGTCGGAATAGCTGTGAAAACCAATGATTTTTTTTTTCATGTTTCCATTGCACCACTTTGGCAAAATGTTACAGCAGCACCCCCAAGAGGCAAAGTGTATGAATAGCACCCACAATTCTCCAAATCCCATCTATGACGAAAGCAGGGAGACACCACTCTTGTCCTGCAGGGGCGGGTGTCTCACAGGTTTTAAATTAATTATGAGGTGAAATCCTGGTTTATCTTTATTTGTATCTCTAATTAGTAAACATAATAAAGCCTGTGCATACTGTCTATCAGATTTTCTCGTTGATTTAAAGCACATACTTCTGACATTTACGTAAATAAGTCTCACTACCTTTCAGAGGTCTAATCCAATAGCAGTGGGAGAAGAATGAGCTAGGCTGGGTTTCATTTAATTCACAGCCTACAGTGAGATAAGGCTCATACACATTCTGATGTGCAAAAATATTTGATCAAATGCATTACTCCTATTAATCCTCATGCTGTCATGGAGCATATTCACACTGGGAACTCTGGGAAACTGACTGTGAGAAACAGAGCATTTTTTCCTGCAGCAGCTATATTCATTCAGTAAAAATGTCATGTGTGAATGTTGGAGGGAGGGGGGCTGTATCACGAACAATAAGGGATTGCAAATGTTTGACTTTTCCCACCGAATCCTTGGAGCCCCGCACTGTGTTTTCCTCCCCAAAGGCATGTATGACCCTGCAGCCTTCCTGCATTTTTCTGTCTCATGTTCATCCGCCTGCTTAAAACTTTCCTCTTGCTTCTTTGACATCTATCTCCACTCCCAACTCCAGTTTCAGCCTCCGATCCCTGCATGTTTTGCTATCACACCTAGAGTAAAATCTAACAGATATTTTGACTGAAAGCAGTACGAGCTCAGTTCATACTCCTGGGTTACAGCTCAAATGCTTGCGCGTTTTTGCCTAAATTGTGTTGCAAATGTATTGTGATATCAGAATCACATTATCTCTGAACACACTGAGGAAATTAACAATGTGCAGTGCAAGCCAGTGCCAGGAGGTGCTGTGATTAGCTGGCCGCATTCCTCCCCCCCCCCATGCCCCATTTCTCATCTGATCCATCTGGCTACTCTTTAATTCATAGACAGCAGTCCGAAACAAGGCAGAATTTGCAATTTACTGCCTCTTCAAAAGCTGAATTAAAGGCGATATCCCCCCCCCCCCAGCAGGTCAGTCAGGTGGGGGCTCTGGCCCTTGCATGACTCCCTGCTCCACTTAGCAGCCTCCTTCCCTGAAACTCAGACGCCGTCTCTCCTCCCAGGCCAAGCCTCAGAGTCCCCCCACATTTCAGCAGCTGCCTCCTATCTAGCGCAGGCTGTACTGTATGCATGCCTACTGGACAGGTCTGTTTCGATTAAGTGGGAAAAGATTCCTACCATAAGCAGTTATAGAATAATCAAGGGCCATAAATGCTGGTTTTAAGTCATCGTCAAACTGCTCTTTAACTGATACTCATCCTCTGCTATCTTTCAAAATTGAACCAAGTTAAACACAACCGGCTATTAGTGAACAGCTAAACCTTGAAGTACACAAAGACAAGCTAAAATATTTTTTAAAATCCAGATTAAGCTTTAACAAGTTCTAAATCAGCTTAAATTTGATTGTTCAGCAGCACAAATATGAATTAATTTGTGGCATAAATATTGAATTGTGGTTACAAGTGTTCTTGGAATGTACCAGTAACAAAACATTTGGTTTTTATCAAAACAGGTCTTGTTAACAATACAGGATGAGTGTATTATCATGGATTCTGATCATGATTGTGGTCCTAATACACATGATTATAATGATTATAATACATACATACTTCTGTTTTCTTTATGAACAGATGCCTCCAGCTGAGGTTTTCCGGCTTTAAGACTATTGCATCGAAGCACCTTCAGGTTCCCATGGTTTGTTCAGATCGTTTTTAGAGCCTCATCTAGAAGATAGGAGTAATTTCTATCAGGTACTGCTAAGTGTACTGCTAGGTTTCCATAATCGCTACCAAAGTAAATACGTTACTGGTATTATCAAACGCAGCAAAGTGCGGCCACATATGTCCATCAGTGCCTCTGCAACACTGCAGTGCAAAATCATCCCATGCTGGATATAGTCAACCACAGAGAGGATAAACTGGATATAGCACTTCGGGATAACAAAGGATGCATTTTTAGAAAATGAAGCGATGTTCTGACATCCACATGGATGACAAACCATCCACCACCTGGGCAAAGAATGAACAAAATGACTAAATATCAACACTCACATCAGGATCTACAGAAACTGCAGCATTAAGTCTGCAATTATTAACCGAAAACAAGAAAACGGTGAACCCAGCTTGCAAAATCAGCAACATAATACAGCAAAATGAACACAAAAAAGTCTGAAACTGACCAGAACCCTCTGAATTAAACAATGATGTGCAACCTGGATGAGTGATGTCACCTATGTCAAGCTGTAATTAAATCAACCACTTAGGACACAGTGAAAATTATTGCCCTTCTAGTGACATTTCTAACGGAGGCATATATGCCAGTCAGGGTCTTACTGAAATTATTCATCTGCTAAAGCATAGCCTGGCACCTGTGCTCGTTGTGATCCATTATATTTAAGATCTGTCCATCTTACAAATGTTTAGTGTTGAGGGCCTT
Source organism: Hyperopisus bebe (assembly GCA_026777045.1). Taxonomy (NCBI): domain Eukaryota; kingdom Metazoa; phylum Chordata; class Actinopteri; order Osteoglossiformes; family Mormyridae; genus Hyperopisus; species Hyperopisus bebe. The sequence continues at coordinate 201,916 of JAODJW010000007.1, forward strand.
GAAGCTTATCCTGGGCAGAACAGGGCACGAGGGTTAGGGTTAGGCTGGGGTACAGCCTGGAGCGGATGCCAGTCTATTGCAGGGCACAAGGCTGGGGTACAGCCTGGAGCGGATGCCAGTCTATCGCAGGGCACAAGGCTGGGATACAGCCTGGAGCAGATGCCAGTCCATCGCAGGGCACAAGGCTGGGGTACAGCCTGGAGCGGATGCCAATCCATCCTGGGGTATACAGTATGTACATATACTACACAGCTTTGAAAAAAATGAGACCACAGCAAAATTTTTGGGTTTCACTCATTTCTCAACTTATGGTTATGCACCTGTGTAAAATATACATTTTTTGCAAACTCCAAGCTGGCCCTCCCCTACTTCTCATTAATGAAAGGCTTCTTCCTGGCTTTATGGGTCTTCAGTCCTACTTCTGAGAGCCTGTTCCGAACAGTGGGCTTCACAGCACTTAAGGTGTCCCATTCTTTTTGAAGGTCACTTGAGGTCATCCTCTGATTTATGAGGCACTAGCAGATAAGTCATTTCTGACATTAGAAAGTTGCTTCTGCCCTCTTCCTGTCTGGTTTTTGGTTATTGCCAGTGTCTCCTGCTTCACCTTGTTCTTGTGTATTACTGGCTTAGAAACTTTGAGCCTGTCATGCAGTGTCAGCAGAACCAGAATTAATGCAGATTTAAAATAAAATATAGAGTGGTCTCAATTTTGTTCCAGAGCTGTATGGACAAAAGCATTGGGACACACCTCTCAATCATCTAAGTGTTTCATTCAGGCCCATTGCCGCACGTATATAAAATCAAGCACCTAGCCATGCAGTCAGGTTTACAAACATTTGTGAAAGAATGGGTGGTTCTAAAGAGCTCAGTGAATGCAGGATTGGTACTGTTATAAGATGCTACCTTTGCAATAAGACAGTTTTTGAAATTTCTTCCCTACTAGATATTCCACAGTCAATTGTACATTATTTTACTGCAAAGTGGAAGAGTTTAGGAACAACAGAAAGTCAGCTGGGAAGAGGCAGACCACATAAAGTAACAGACTCGGGAACTGGAGGTCTGGGCATCTCGGCTCAAACCGCAGCCCCTGTGACCTGGACCAGGATAAGCAGTGGAGAATGGATAGATTTATACAGGACTATTCAAAACCTATCAATGCTAACAGCATTCAGTGATACAAAACAAATGAGGGAGAAATAAACACAACAGAGAAATATTTAAAACAAGCATACTGTCAAGACGGGGCCCGATAGACAATCCATAAGCTGCTTGCAAAGCGCATGGACTTCATTATTCACAGAACAGGACACACTGAAGGAACACAGACTTGGAATGGCACTGACTCAGTAGCCCCCGCTGTTGATTAATGGGTGACCAGCTCTATCCCCGACCCTAAAGCTACTGTGTCACCTTAACATCATTTTTTTGGTATACAACAATATATATCTATTACTCAGCATGTCAGTCAATACTCAGAGCAAATGCCTATTAGCTGGAGCCAAACCTACACTTAGGAGCCAGTTAACATGACCCTGAACAACCAGTGAATTTAAAGGATCTTTATATGCCCTTAAGAGGGTTGTAGAACATCAGTAATCATGAACAGGGTGTATTTTCTTGTTTATGAAGACTAAAGAAGCATTGCTTTATTAATTTCAAGTGATTTTATACAGAATACTATTAAGCATACAGCACAGTACTGAGAAGGAATTAGGGAAAGAATCCTAGGTGATAATTTAGAAGGAATGTTAAAGGTGCAGCACCTACTATGTATAACTAAGTTAGATTTATGTCCACAGTCTGCTACAAACTTTTAGACAAGATCCTTTTCCTTTGTGTATTACAGTGTTTGGTTGGGATGGCAATGGAATAAGCAAGAACAGCTATATATTTATTTGCTTACTGCACTTGGGGAATGTACATGGATCAAAGTAAATGTCTATTCCCATTGTATGGAAGAAAATCAGCCAGTGTAGTGAATCAGATAGTGGAATGTAAATCACAGATGGGCGATCAGGTAAGTTACCGTGGCATCTAGTTTTAAAATCTCATCAGCAACAGACATGGCAAAACTGTTCCAGCACTTACGCTTCAGCTTCTGTAAAATTCTGGGCCGGCCACCAAGCACAAGCCCTGCCTCATTTTGTCTTGACCGTGCATTAGTCGTCACGTGTGACAAACTGTTATTGTCGTTCTTACAAAAATGATTGATTTGTGCAGCTTGCATCACTTCGCACAGGTAAACACAGGTCAAAAAAACTACATGAATGGGCTTCATGGTGACCTTTGCCTCTTCACCTACGGACAGAATGTCAGGAGTTCAAATTGCTACAGTAATCCAGTGTTTGAAGCGCTACTAGTGTGGCTAGCTTGCAGAAGGGAAATACCCATGCCAAAAAAAAACACAATACACATTGCCCCAACAGCTGAGTTCATTAGAGAAACCTGCCTGTTTATGCAGACAACCTGCTTGGGGCTGCAGTTCAATACATAAGGCCAATAGACAGGGTCAAGAGGTTCAGTAATTGTTTGACAAGCTTTAGAATGGGCAACAGGTGTGATCTAAATGATTTTTGTAACACATTCTAATGGCAGATGTGGTGCTTCCAGCATTTCAGAAACAGCTACCATCCTGGGATTTTCCCCACAGCACAGTGTCTAGTGGAGGACAGTGTGATAAATAAGAGCCAGTCAGCAGCGGCTCTGTTGATGGAAGTACCTTGTTATTGAGACTAGTCAGAGGAAAATGGCTGGGTTCATTAAGGACCTAACTGCACTCTCGTCCTAACTGCACTCTCGTCCTAACTGATTGGAGTCCATGAATTCATGCCTCACAGTATTCAGGCTACTCTGGAGCAAAAGGGAGTCTGACCATTATGTAAGTGCAAAAGATTCTTTTTTAGTTTATTTTCAGTACTTTTTTTGGATTTCACTACTGCCCTGAGGCAGAAAAGAAACACAGGTCCACAGCAAGGAAATTAAACAATTAGGGAGGAAAAAAAAGGGTTGTAAGATCTTAGTGCATCAGAGGTATCAAAAAACACACATTATTCATTTAGAAATACTTCAACATGTGATTCATGGAACAGAATGATGATGCTTTTTGTGGAATCACTGAAGAATATCTGCAGATTATTATTAGAATTTCATCATGCATAACAAACACCTTCTGCTATTCACAAATGTGTGGTATACTACACCCAAGCAGCCATCCCAGAGGACGATACTGGCAGGCGTTACAGTAACTAAGCATCTCTCCCTGTCCATCATCACCCTATAACCCCATCCAACCATTAAAACCTATCTCTAGCTTGGATCTACTCTAAAACAACAAGGGAATTTTTCTAACTGGAAAAAAAACCATTATAATAAGTGTATAAGGTTAAGATGTTAACCATAGTCAGCTTTCCTTCACAGCTTCTCCCGTTCACTGGAAACTTGATATCCTGCATGTAATTGTTCCCCTGTATTTATCTGCAAGCTTTTAAAAATAAAAAAGCCCTTTGCAGTGTACTGTAAAACACATTTTGTAATCATCTGCCATCGGATTTTACCAATTAACACTGTTGTACAATACATTATCCTCCACCTACAAAAAAAAATCTAGCGTTACATTTGAAGTGCAGAGTCCAAAACCAAATGCACACAAGATACATGTATGAGTTGTATTACCTACAGTAAATACATTTCTGGTGCAAATCAGGACAGCAAACTGTTTAACGGTTAAGTGTATAGACGATTAGTAGCTGCAACATTTATGACAGTCGTACAAGTTCAAGGATTATAACATGCAAGTGCACCGCATTCATAGTCGTTTTTATCATTAAACCCAAAGTCTGAAAACCCTATAGCCACCATAAGTTCATAACCCTCAACTCAAGAAAGTACTGCAAATGAAATTTAGAGAAACGCACACCTCACACAAGCATTACATTCAGATTGACAGATTACTGCTCATCTTCCATTATGGCCTGAAGGAGCAGGAGCTGGAGAAGGTCTACTTCCATCGCTGCACATCTCAGCCCCACTCAAAACACTCTAGCGCTGTTTGTATTTCTTCAAGTATCGAGCACGCTGGGCCATGTTGAACTTCATTCCAAGTTTGATAGCTATATTCACAGGGAATATGGAAGTAGTGATCCATCCCTGCAAGAGAATAACTGATCAGCTTGTGCAGAAATTAATACAGCGGGTACTTAGATCACGACATTACTGTTCTGGCAAGAAAAGAGGCTCAGACTATGACAGAACAGGTGGGCCCTCAGATCCTCACCAAGACGGCATGAGGAAAGTAGCCGCAAGTCTGGCTCTGCAGACCCACAGTCCTGATTGCGGAGGCCACATATCGCTCTGGGGTAGGCTTATCCAGGGTCGGTTTGCGAATCCCGGTCATCTTGGTGGCCACAAAGAACGGCAGCACACTCTAGGAAAAAGAAAGGAGAAAGTGAAAGATAATGTTCCACCCAAAAGTACCATCAAGTTCATTTGGTAAATATATGAAATAATGCCCTAGACTTCCAAAGGAAACCGTGATGCAAGCACTGCCAACATGCACATCCTAGGTGATGCCAAGGAAAGAATTTGTGGCAAATCATCTGTACAGTTGTCACTCAGTATTTGCGTGGAATTGGGTCCAGGATTCCCCGCAAGCACCAAAATAAAATAGTGTTTGCAGATGACATATTTTAAATCATCACTAGATTTATAATACTTAAAACAATGAAAATTGTCATACTGTTTAAGGAATAAAGACAAGAACAAAAAAATCTGTACTTGTTCAGTTGAGAGGCAGCAGGGTTCTCAGACATACCCCTTCATTTACATGGAAGCAGCGTAGTGTTCAAAACGCAACTCTTACTTTTTGGAACTATCTGGATTGTTTTCCTTTCCAAATATTTTTGATAAGTGGTTGGTGGAATCCACAGATGTGAAATCCACGGATAATTATATCTTAATGTCCATCAACTAAGCATATATACCTGCCTATTCTCAGTACCAGTACCCACATGTAAGTAATATTTGTATTTGTCCTTATATGCTCACGTACTGTTTTTTTTTTCTCCCATGCATCTTTCACGTCATGAAAAAGTACGGCCAGTACTTTTTGGATGGGAGACCAATTAGGTGGATCAGCGTGGATCCCAATGCCCCAGTGCAGTGATAGGGACACTGTAGCTAACAGGTTAGCCCATCATGTGGTCAGCGTGGATCCCAATGCCCCAGTGCAGTGATGGGGACACTGTGCTGTAAAAATGGTGCCGTCCTTCAGATGAGACGTAAAAACAGGGGTCCTGACTCTCTCAGGCAATACAAGATCCCTGGGCATCCTTTGAAAGAGTATGGGTGGTACCCCGATGCTCTGGCTAAAATTGCCCACTGTGGCCCTATTATATACAGGGGAGGATTAGGAGGCCAGATTTAACTGGTGAATTATCTCCTGCCCCTTCATCACCTTAGCTACTGCGTGGTGAGCATACTGGTGCAGAATGGCTGCTGTCGCATCACCCAGGTGGGTGCCACACAGAGGTGGTGGTTGAACTGGTTCCCCTCTGGTTCAGTAAAGAGCTTTGGCTGTCTTGGAAAAAGTAACATTCATTCTATATTACTCATTGGGAGCTGAACTGGAACTGAAATTCAACATGCTACATTAACCACTTATAAAAATACAAACATGGTTTGTTTGGAGTATATAACCTAATAAACTAAACGCAACATGAATTTCAGTACAGTGAAACAGAACCATGACCAAAACGCAGTGAGCCATGCCTAGCACTGCACACTTCTACCACAAGAGGGAGCCATTACAACACACACTATGGATGAGCAGCACAAATTAGAGGCTTGGCAGGAAGATGACGCAATGGGCTACGTCAGAGACAAGCAAACAGGCCAGACTGCTGGGACGAGTGCTCAGCAGAGCCACACACCTGAATAATGATCCCTTTGCTCTTGTATTCTGCACTGAGACCTTGTGTGAAGAAGTCTACAAAAGCCTAGAAAGAAATACAAAGAACTGTTCACAAGGAGCATAGCCAACTGAACTTCTGTTAAGAAATATTTCAATCTAAATGAGGTACTTCTTAAAATCATTACGTAAACTACCAGACCAAAATATATTGATGCAACAGGGAGAGAGTAACTAAATAGCTAAAAATCTTGAGAAAGAACAATATGTGCTGTTCATGGCATCTTACCTTGGTGGAGGAATAGATACTCAGAAGCGGCAGAGGGTGCAAGGCACTCCCAGACGAGATGTTCAGAATCACACCCTTAGACCTGAATCAGAATTTTTGACAGGTTTTACATGATATTAAACTGTATTACACTGAACACTTTATTCCATTCATCCCTTTATTTTACAGTACTGGGTCATGGAGTAACTGGAAGCCATCCTAGGCAGCGTTGGGAACAATGCAGGTAAACACCTGCATTAAATGCTTTCTTGAAAATTTTTGTTCACATGTCTAAGAAAGGAAACACTGAGGGGCAGATTTACCAGCCCCAGCTGTACATTTTCTCTTTGAAAATGAAATGTCTGCTGCATTTCGGGATTTGTCAAAGAGATCGGAAGCAGTTCTGCACTTTCTACCAGTTTTCCACACAATTGCCCCGGAGAACACCCTGCTCCATTCATGGCCACTGCCTTGTGTGTTGCCATGGCAGCCGCTTCCATGTATGGTTCCCCTGCAGCCGTGGGCTATGCCACACAGCAGCGGAACACTCGCCTGTGTCGAAGACAAACCCGCGTCTACAGTGCAGGGGGGCAGAGTGTTTCGCCTGGTAACATGGGGCATTTATGCTTGCAGAGCAGGGGCTTTTTGCATCATTATCGGCAATCAATACATTGAATCAGCAAATGACTCTGGTGGACAACCAGCTGTAATGTTCACTTAAGCTGCACTGAAGCTGAAAAACAGACATTTCACATTTGGCATGATGTGCCCAGGAATATGCATGCGAGCGGGTGGGTCCGGGGGGGTATCGCTGGGTGTAACTGGCACTCCCCGAACCCATGACATGCCGATTCAGCACAAACATCAAGAGCGTGTGAAATCACGACGCAGCCTCAGAGTGCAACACTCACCTGTCCAACATCTTTGGAAGCACCAGACGCGTCATCTGAATGCAGGGGCCAAATAAACAAGAGTAAATAAGGGCAATGCTTAGGCAATTTCTGCCAAATAACATGCAGATTTTAAGGCTGCCCAGGGGTGAACCCTGCAGTTCTGTGTGGCACCGACTCATTTACAGCACTACGGTACTTTACAGGGAATGGGAGAGTCCGCGAAGGAGAGGAAAGATTCTGTGTGGGGAGTGAACAGACAGCGTGGGGGGAGTTCCTCGCTGCTCTGGGACCCACAGAAACTGCCAATACAACAGCAAGGAGCAGTGAGTTGGGACAGAAGTTCAGTGTGGGTTGGAGTTGGGAAGTAGGAGAGATATAATTAGCTGCAAGTTACCTGACAAACCGAAGTAATGTTGACATTTATCATCTTGGTGATGAACTAAAATAAAAAGATAACGACGACGACAGTTAACCTGACATACAAATGTTTAAAGGGAACTCAGACATATTAAATGCAAATGAAAATAAAAGTTAACTCACTTTGTCCAGATCATTTATATTAAGGAAGAATTCAGGGTAGGGATATGAAACTCCAACATTGTTAACTGTCAAAGAAAAAGAGAATAAGACTTTCTTGCACTCTGCAGTACTATTACAAAATAATACTTTAAAAATAATTTCTAACTACCCTTAGAGCTATCATTAAAACAACATATTGTGATTATGAGCATTCATGTTTTCATATATTTGAATATTGTATTGTGATATAGACTAAACACTTGTTTTCTCACGTAAATAACAGTTATAATGCACTATTTTCAAGCAAACGCCACCAATTTATGAGTCAGTACGTTTACATGCACAGTTACGTCGAGCTACAGTTATAGCTTGATTACGCCATTTAATCGGACCGCTGTCCTTGTCCCAGTATACATGCATGGGAGGGGAATCGATTTATTGACTGAAGTGTGTTTGACTCCAGTACAATAGGCGGCGATATGGCTCCTTTCAGCTTGTTAGTGTTGGGCTTTTCCAGGTAGAACTATTACATCACAGATGTAAAAAAAAATAATAGAAGTAATAATAATAGATGTGTGGACAAATGAAGTGACGCAAGCTTTAACTGCGATCTGGTCTGAAGAACAGATACAAGACCAGTATAGCATAACAAGAAATAGTATTTTGAAGTACAATGCTGGTATTAATATCATACGTTGTTCAGTCCTATCTTTCAAATTTAGTACAAAATACCTGCCTCCCATTGCGCAGAGTGCCTAGGCCAGTTTGAGTCCGACTGAGCATAAACACAGTAGCAGTAAATGGACTCCCAATTGCATTATCTGGGAGTCTCAGTGCGACTCTGAGAGATTTGATTTAGTACGATTTCAGTCAGACTAACATGTTTACATGTACTTTGAAAGTATGGTTTTAGTCGGACTAACACAATAACTCGATTTTCTTAGTGTGCATGTAAATGTACTGAGTGTGTTATTGGCGTAATTTAACAACATGCCTGGCACATGCTCCATAGCTGCCAGTAAATCCATTTGGTCATCATAACCAGAACAACTCAAAACCACACGTCATGTTCTGCTGTATTCTAGAATTCTTTTAGAATTCTGTGATAAATATCAATATTGTTAAAATATCTTAAAATATCAATATTTTTAGGGTATACAGCAGAGTCCTTGTCAAATCCATTGCCCAGAGTGAACAGTAGGGCAGTCAGAGAAAGACGCTCTAGCAATAAAACATGTCATTGGTGTTTTCCAGTGTTACTGCAACAAAAAAAAAGTGCCTTCGTTCTGACACATTAGATTTCATTTTGCACACCATTCAATTTGCCACCAAGGCAAACTTAAGCAAAAATGGAACACTGAAATAAAGAAATAATGACTATTTATATCATAATTGTCAACGTTGTTTGATATGAAAAAAATATTTTGCCAAAATCTCCCAGGCCTAACTACCCTACATAATACTAACTCTGACCAATGACATCTGTAAAATTATAAGTATTATTAAACATTCTAATAAATAAAGATGGCTCTTACTCACCCAGCACTCCAACCTCGAGAGCAGCTAGTCCTGCCTCTATTTTGGGATAGATATCAGTAGCTTCAAAATCCACTGCAATAGTTCTTGTCTCAACGCTGAACCGAGATTCTGAGAGGGGGAGAAAAGGAGTATTCAGAAACAACAAACCAAAGTCTAAAAGCAGGCAAAATTAAGAAAAGTTACATTACACAATGCCTCGAGCTTAAGGTATTTTCCCTCAAACTGAAGAAAAGACAGAGAATCTGCAGTAAGGGCATGGAAATGGGTTGCCGAGAAAGGGGAACTTCCCTTTGACAGAAATGCTAGGATCCAGAGCAAAAATCAACAAGCAAAAAATACCCTTCGATTCAGCCAGGAGGCGGCGCTGCAACACAGACTCAGAGACAAACTCTAACGAATCCCCTAGGCCGCTCTTAGAAATTTATCACAATATAATTTACTGCCCAAAGACTCACAGAAAGTCTGGTGCATTCTGCAAATTGTCACAGGAACAATCCTTTGTCCCAAAGATGCCTGCAATGATATGGAATATTCCAGGCAATAAAAGCACAGTGAAGAAAGCATCATGCTGGAATAATGTCTGTCTGCTGCAAACATGGGTGTGGCCCAGCATGGCAGAAGTAGGGGATGGGGGGGGGGGGGGGTGCGGCAGGCTTTGGCAGGCTCAGCTTGGAGCTCGTGACTCCACTGACAGCCCCCACACCCAGGCTCCAGGCACGACGATGGAAATTACGCTCTAGTTGATAGCAACCTCGCGTCATGCACGCGCACACACACACACACACACACACACACACACACACACACACACACACACACACACACACACCTCT
>JAODJW010000007.1:216271-231204 GCA_026777045.1 Hyperopisus bebe
GAGCTCTCCCCTCCCCATGCTAGTTTATTAATAATAAGGAGATCACCCCTCCCCATGCTAATTTATTAATAATAAGGAGCTCACCCCTCCCCATGCTAGTTTATTAATAATAAGGAGATCACCCCTCCCCATGCTAGTTTATTAATAATGAGGAGATCACCCCTCCCCATACTGGCTAATTAATAACAAGATCACCTCTCCCCCACTGGTTAATTAATAACAAGATCACCTCTCCCCCACTGGTTAATTAATAACAAGATCACCCATCCCCGTACTGGCTAATTAATAAACAGGAGATCACCCCTCCCCGTACTGGCTAATTAATAAACAGGAGATCACCCCTCCCCGTACTGGCTAATTAATAAAGAGGACATTATTATTTTTTTTAAATCAGGAAGGGGTAATCTGAAAAAGTCATGTTTCCAGCAGGATTGGGGTGGGGGTTCAATCTACACAAGCCCTCCTGACAAGCGCATCCCCATCTCCGGCAGCATGAAGCATCTGACCATGCAAGCAGACGCGTGATCACTGGCTGCAGGTCTGGGGCTGGGATGGGGGGGGTTAATCTTTGACGTGAACATCAGACGAATCAGGCACAAGTTGAGAGCTGTATGAAACATGAGTCTGTGACGGCGCAGGTGGGTGGTCTGAGGGGCTGTTGGGGGGTTCCTTTAATGCAGCTTATTCTCCGGTCGTGCAAAGACCCTTTAATACGCAATCTGTTCCAATTCAATACATAGCAGGTTTGTATCAGTCATGCACAAATCCAAGCATACAGGAAGGCAGCGGTTCTGCAGAGCAGCTACAAATGGTGGCTTGTTGATACCCAAATGCTATCACACCCTGACGACGCAGTGGCTAAATATTCCCGAGCTAAAAAAAGCACAGCTGCATTATAAATAGCAGCCGAGCTCCGCAGCCCCGTCTAGAGCAGCGGCAGCGTTTGAATACCAAGTAGACGCCACCCTAGGCTCCACATAGCATTAAAAGCCAGGAGCTGGAATATGCGTTCACATCTGGTGCGAGGGAAAGCACCCGTGACGACCATCACGCACTAACACCTCCCAGGCTTCAGTTTCACACCTCACTTCATTTGTGGCGAGCCACTGCATGAAAAAGATCTGCAGTGGAAATTATATTTATATATGGTATTGCCTGCATAGTTAATCTAACATTTCATTTTTGCACAGAAGAGGATTCAAGGGGGGGGGGGCTGGGAAAAACAAACAAAACATTCATTCTCACTTTAGTGATAATTATGAAGTGTTATATGGTGCAAAAAAGACCTTATTCTCCACTGATGTTATAACCTAGTCCCTCTAGGATACAATACCAAAATCTATCATTTCATAGGGCAGCAATTCACAAATTATTACCAAATGAATTACTAACTAGCGCATCATGAAAGCATTTTCCTCGCACCATATTTCAAACAGGTAGCTGGGAGGGAGCAAAAACGTGGACCGTCTGGGGGTGCCGAGGTCCGGCTTAAAAAACGTTGTAATACTGGCTGCTTATAGCACAGCCTGATGAATAAACCTCAGGTGCAGTAATGCAGCACCATGCATAAGGAGAGAGAGACCCTAAGTGCACAAACCTGCATGAAGCACCTCAATACAGAGGATGAGAGCAGCAACAGAAAGGAGTTCCTAGGAGTAATAATGAGAAGCAATGTGATGCTGCTTTTAGGGATTCAGACCTCACTAGAGTTCACAGCATATAATGTAGGGAGAAATCCTCCATTTTGAAGGGGTGGAAAGGCATCGGGGGGTTGACTAGTTTATCCACAGCCACTCTCAGATACTGTGTTATGAGTCATCTGTGATGGTTAATGCACACTACATTTCCTTTTTAGAATCATTCATCATCCACCCTTCCTGGTACAACTCACCGAGAAAATGCAAGTCACCATCTTAAACGTTAAATAAGAAAGGCCCTTCTCAATGCACTGTCATTGTGTATTTATCAGGCAGCTGAGTCTGGAATCAGGTTTTGTGTGTTAGTATGGCTGCCACAGAATAATCCAATGACTGTTTTTAGGGGGAGTGTATTTCTGGTACACAGTAATCATTTAATTGCTTGACCTTTCAGAAACCTTACAGAAAGGCTGTTGTACAATGATATATGGGTCACTCCACTTTAATTCAGCAAATCTTGATGAAATTTGGTATGTGAATTACACATACCTTTCAAAGCTCAAAATGTTTTATTTTTTTCCTTTTTGCCTTTTCTAGAGCCTAGGTAACAAAGAAACGGCAATTCGGAGTGATTTATTAATGAGCTGTAACATGTATTACAGCTACAAGGATACACTAGGATTTTAAAAGGCCGCATGTATTTAATGGACATTTTCACATGAACTTTTTCAAAAAAAATCCATGACATGAGCTGGGCGGTCTAGGCGAGTTGGTGTGGAATGATGCGCTATTGTGGCAATGCTGGGATGAGCAGCATTGACATTCCATGAATGTGGTGGTGATGTGGATAAGCGAGTCCCCAGTGATAGACACTTTGGGTATGGATCTCCACTTCACTTCTCCGGTGGACAGTAAGTGGCCGTAATGGGGCCTGGACTTCATCGTGCAAAGCAAAAGAAAAAATTCCTGGAAATCCCCCAAAAGACTTTATGCACTTCAGGCTTTCAGCTACACTTTAGGCTATTTTATGAAAGAAAATGATCAAGATAATGTGATTAGAATGTAGTTTCAGTGATTATTTATTTATTTTGTAAATTCAGAGCATTCTACACGCCTCTGAATGACACCACAATTTTTTCTCCATTTGAAATCCAGTAAGAGTACCATCATCACAATTAAGTAAAAAATAATCACCCACACGCCTTGTGCAAGGCTATATTTATATAAAAAAAAAAAAAACTTGTACACTCTTGGGGTGCTTAACTCATGAAGGGGACTAAGCAAAAAGTCAGTGTTTCATGTATTAGTAGTACGTAGTGCACTACATATTCGTTGTAAAAGTTGACTGTTACTCCAAGCCCTTCGCTGTTTTCACTGCAGTAAAATAAATGCAGCTCATGAGATGAATTTAAAAAGAAAAATATTAAAAGTTACCAGACCTTGTAAAAGTATTTCCTTGCTGAGCTTTCCACTATATAGGTATAGATGAGCCATGTAGCTAGAACACTACCCGCAGTGTAGAAATGGCACTTTATCTGAAATTTAATAATAAAATTTAAAATATTTCAAAAATATTAAGTTTGTCTAATTCAAATGTTTTATGGTATTCAACATGCTGATGCAAAAACTTTTGCATACATGTTGCGTTAAAATGAAATGACCGAAGAATAACAAGAGCAAGTGTATACAACAACCAATTGTGTCAAATTTCCCTGGACTTCAAAGTACCCATCGAAAGCACATATCAAACTCAAAGTTTTGTAGACCTAGACAGTACAGCTGCCCGCACATATTGGTCCAAAGTATGAGAAGTGGACCATGAAATAATTTCGTAACCACCCCCACCCCCATATCGTTGCAATGCTATGACAGTGACGAACCAACAGTACCGATTGTACCGCGTGGTTTACAAATGTAACGTGGACCAATTAACGCCTATGTTATAAATACACGAAAGCAATACTGCGTTTTTAATCACACGCGAATTGCACATATTTTCACGAAAACTTCCCTTTCTAATGAATGACTGCAATTGCAACTGGTCGTGTTTCACACTAACAATGTCAACGGCTGACAAGGGATTCGATATACTGTGTAACTAAATTAGGAAGACCTTTTAACTGATAAGATTGCGCTACCCAACTCACCGGCCCATTTCCCAAGCTTTGTAGAGACAATCTGCCCATTCCCAAGCACCCATATCCGAAATCCAGAGAGTAGTCGGTAGATGGACCACAATGACACCCAGGCCGCGGTGGCTGCGCCAATCCAGTACAGCGGAGCCTCGGTGCGGTGTAACACGGCCTCTAAACACGGCTGCATGATGACGGTCTTTATAATAGTAAAGGTTTCGAATGCAAAGACTTAGCGGACTATGTCAAAGAAAACCGTCTTTATACTTCGGACCCAAAAATTGCAACATCGCATGGACGTAACTCTATAACTGTTTTCAGATTTGACTTAACGCCCCTAACCGTCTACCCACGACTTCGCTTCCACTTCCATTGGCCTGGAGCTCTGTCAGTCAGTGGCTCCTCCAATCGAATAGTATATTCATGTGTCAGTCACTGTAAGTCGATTTCATTCGTTCTCTCATGAAGTGGGAAGGGCGATCGTTGATCGGTAATCTCCGTGAGTGATTGGACAGCCTTTCAACCGACCCACATTCTGAGCCTCTCATTGGTTCTAGACTTTCATGCGAGTCACTCTGACCGGGAATATTATACGGTTATGAAAAACACACACCCTACGTTCGAAAATAATACACGTAGTCATTTTATTGGCCAGGAAGTAATACTTCTCATTCTTTTCTGTCTTTACCAGTAAAACAACATGATTAAAGCAACGTCACTCATCATGAACTTACCTGTTCCCTGCCAATGCTCGGTTTTCATTTTTTGTGTGATACACAAACACGATTTATAAGTATAGAAGTATTTTGTTTTGTTTTAATAATATCCATTGTATATTATGATTATACAATTATGAAGTGGTAAAGCTATAGGCCATAGCGATCTAAAGATTTTTTGGACCATAGTCTATGTTCGCACAAAGACTACACGTCCCACAGTCCCCGCATTCGCGCTTTCTTCTCGCGATCGTCTCACGCTACATTTCGAGAGTAGGGTGCCGTTACAAACGCGGAAGTTAAGTATTGGACATAGTTCCACTTTAATCGTGTATGGAAGTATTGTTGATCTTCCTCAATCACATAGTTTTTTTTCTAAGGACGTTTAAAGAAATATAAAACAAACACGGTGGACAAAAATATGAACAGTAAAATAGTCTTGATCAGCTTTATCAAATGCACCAAGTGTTGGTTGTTTTGAAAAACAAGTCGTTTGTACCCTACTTTCTGAGCTATCAAGGACACCTTTGTTGATACAGAATTCTACTAGACACCACAAATAATTTGTGCTGTCTTGGATCACATTTATTTTTAATGAAACACTGATACATACAAAGGCTATACAATGATCAGCCATAACATTAAAACCACGTGATTAATATTGTGTAGATCCCCCTCGTGCCGCCAAACCAACTCTGGCCCGTCAAGGCATAGACTCCACAAGCCAGTAAAGGTGTTCTGTAGTATCTGGCACACACCTGGCCTTCCACATGATGTTGCACAAAATGTTACTCATCAGACCAGGCCACCTTCTTCCATTGCTCCATGGTCCAGTTCTGACACTCATATGCCCATTGTAGGTGCTTTCAGTGGTGGTAGGGGTCAGTATGGGCACTCTGACCGGTCTGCAGCTACATAGCCCCATATACAGGAAGCTGTGACATACTGTGTGTTCTGACACCTGTGTGTTCCATCATAGCCAGCATTAACTTTTTCAGCTATTTATGCTACAGTAGCTCTCCTATGCGATCTGAGCAGGTGTAGCAATCGGTGATTCGACCACAACGGGCATGCAGTAGCAGTTGTGAAGGCCATAATTTATTTCCCTAAAATGAATGGAGCAGTCAGCGACGTACAGCCTCTCTTCAGCTTACACAGCGCCAAATCCAAGCGGATTCTGACAGGAATTGGCACTAAAACAAATGTGACGCTGATTGCTGCCACACCTACAACACTCAAGTAGGAACCTTTGTGACGGAACCAAAAAGTACAAACCAAACCAACAAAATACATTTTTAAGTACAAAAAGTGACAAATAACATATGTCATAAATAATAATTACATTTAAAATAAAATAAAAAAACAAAGTACTGGAGGAGTTCATAAAATTGATAGCTATACATTAACATGGCTACACAGGCAGGCTAGCCTTCATTCCCCACACACATCAGTGAGCCTTGGGCTCCCATGACCCCATCAGTGGTTCACCGGGTGACTTCACTTCACACCTGCACTTAATGTTTCCCATTCCTTTCGAAGGTTACTTGTTGTCATCCTCCGATTCATGAAAAACTGTCAGATAAGTTAGCGGTCATCTCTGGCATTAGAATGTCATTTACGTCCTTTACCTGGCTGGTTTCTGGTTGTTCCTAGTATCTCCTGTTTCACGTTGTTCATGTGTACTGCTCTCTTACAAATGTTGAGCCCGGAAGCAACCTGCCACTCAGTGTAGTTTTCTGCCAGCAGAACCACGATTAAACCAGTATTTAAAAATGAATATATATACAGTTTCCTCCGCAATTATTGGCATCCCTTGAAGAGATTTGTAAGAAGGGTTAGAAAAAGATCCACCTTTTGGTAAAGCAGCTTCATGTTACACTGAATAATTGAGAAAAATCCAACCTTTCATTGACATAAATTTATTCCTAGAAAAAAAAATCCTTCATCAAGAAATAGTTATATTTAACAAAAACACATGTGCCACGATTACTGGCACCCCTGGAAATTATAGTGAACCCAATGTAACTGAAGCATGTTTCCCTGTAAATTGTACATCTTTGAGTTGAATGGAGTGAATAGGAACCTTCAAGCTGAAATCCATGACTTCCTGGTTAACAGGGATACGAACATGAGGTGACATAGAGCCCAAATTCCCTTAGTCATCCATCAACATGGGAAAGATAAGAGACACACAGACCAAATGAGGGAGAAGTGTGTTGACAGGGAATGGGTATTAAAAAATAGCTGCTCGCCTTAAAATACCCATTCTACTGTTAGGGCAATAATAAAAAAGTGGACAACAACTGGAACTGTTACAAACCTGCCTGAAAGAGGATCCAAGTTTATTTTCCCCCCACATACAGTGAGGAGGATCATAAGAAAATCCCCAAGGATGACTGTTGGTGAATTACAAGACCAAGTAAAATCTTGAGGTTACCACGTCTCTGAAAAAACTATCAAATACCCCCTCCATGCTAACAGATTATTTGGAAGGTATGCCAGAAAAAGCTTTTTTTGGTCAGTTAACCACAAACGTAAGCATCTGGAGTTTGCGGAACACTACTACAATGTTGACTGGAATCAAATTCAATGGTCTGATAAAACAAAAATGGAGCTTTTTGGCAATAAACATAAGGTGTATTTGGCGTGAAAAAAAGGATGGCTATAATGAAATGAACCTTATCCCAAATGTAAAATATTCTGCAAGGAGCAAATTCAGAGAGGTGTAAAGACAATTTGCCCACAGGGACAATAAAGTATCGATTATTATTGGGTCTTCCAGCCGGACAGTGATCCTAAGCACATGTCTAAATCAACACAAAAATGCAGAATCAAGCTTCTGCCACGGCCATCTCAGTCTCCTGACCTGAACCCCACTGAAAACCTGTGAAGAGGGAAGGGAAGAGTGCAGAAGAGTGGGCCTAGGACCCTGGATGATGTGGAGAGATTCTGTAAAGAGGAATCAGTCTCAGACGCCCTGCTCTGTATCCTCCAACCTTATAAAATGTTATAGAAGAAGACTCAGTGCTGTTATACTGGCAAAGGGAGGTTATACAAAGTATAAAATACAGGGGTGCCAATAATCATGGTGCATGTGTTTTTGTTAAAGATAATTATTTCTTGATGAAGGATTTGTTTTTCTTTTAATAAATTTATTTTAAGGAAAGGTTGGATTTTCTCCATTTTTCAGTGTGACATGAAGCTGCTTCACCAAAAGGTGGATTTTGTTTTTTTTTTAATATAGAACGGCCTCTTATTTTTTTCCAGAGCTGTATATATAGTGCATAAGTATGTATAGTGCATAAGTATAATTGAGTTAAAAAAAAAGATGAATTTTAAGATTGGATCCAGTAAAATGTGAATGATTATAATGTACACTTGGAATGTATGGTATGACTTTATTTAATTAAGCATATACAGATAGGTTAAGCTTTGCTAACTAATGTATGAAAATGACTTGATGACAATGTGTGTTGTTTCTGAACTGAACAAGCCTACAGTATGTGCATGTAGAGAGTGATTTACTCTGTGATATAATATATAATATGTAGCAAACAGCAGTCTTTATAAATCTGTGTTCTCACTCATATACTGTACATACCACTGTTCTACAGAAAATCAGGAAAAGGTTTATTTTGAGTAAAATGCATTCAAAGGAAAATTATTTATAAACTTGAATAGTAGCTTTAAAAGGTTAACCAAGATTATGTTGTATCCACTTTAAACGTTTGAGATATCTGATGTAGTAACTTCTCACATAACATGTAGATGTCATTATTTTTTAAAGTATCAAGTTGTATATTTGTTAACTTTAATGCCTGATCCAGAAACAGTGGGCTTTTATATGCAGTTATGTTCTGTTACCTTTTGACAAATCTTTTATATATTAATAAAAGTATGAACCTTTCTTGGAAAAACTTATGTGTACAGTATGTAACATAACATTTTTTTCTTATAGGTAAGGATGTCAAGCGACCAGCTGTGAACCAAAAACATGGGCCATCACTGGTCACTTGGAGTTCAAAATCAATGTAGCGTTAGATATTCCATATTTTTGGTTGGAAATATCCATCTTCAAACCACTTTTCCACGGCAGGGTCACAGGGAGGCCTTCCCCAGGTAGCAAAGGACACAATACTGGGGCACAGACTCTCACTGGATACACACACACACACATACACACACAGTTGTGTAATCATATCTTTTTGGGGGACCACTCATTAATTTATATGGGAAAATGCTAATGCTAACTATGACAACCTTAACCCCTACCCAGCCCTAACCATAACCATATGTAACCAAACAAAATACAATAGTTTTTGCATTTTTAATGTAATTTTTCATTGCAGTCACATATTTTTTATAAAATAGAGTTTCCCCATATGGGGACCAGGAAACTGGGTATTCATCGCGTTCTGGAGACATTTGATATAGCTGGACCACACACACACACAAACACACACAGTTAGTGTACACTGCAAGTAGCACAGCCTGACTGCATGTCTTTGGAAACCAATATGACCCATTGAAAACATACAAACTCAACAGAGCACAGACTGAATTCAAAATTCCAACCCTGGAGATGTGAGGCAACACCGCTACACACTGAGACATCATACCATATGCATATACTTAAAAATACTTAGCTTTTCTTCAAGAAATGTGCATATCTTTTAAACTGATGATTCCTGTACACCATATGTTGTCCAATTAAAGAAAATTGCTTTAATTCTGTCAATGTAAATCATTTTCTAGATCAAAATACAACAGATGCTTAGATTCATGCAGGAACAGATTAAAAACCTCCCACACAAAAGGCTCACAATATTCATTATTTGTATTAATGTTTGGCAATATATAGATAAATAGATCCTTGAAATATATAATTATTAACTAAAACATACCTTTAAAAGGACATTGCTGCCAGTAGGGCTATGAGAATGATTCCTGCTCTTAGAGGAATGACTTATGAGGAGAGGTTAGCTGAGCTGAATCTGTTCAGCCTCGAGCAAATGAGACCAAGGGGGGACATGATCCAGGTATATAAGATTCTAATAGGTCTGGATGCTGTTCAGCCAAATAGTTACTTCAATATTAGTTTAAATACCAGAACTCGTGGCCATAAGTGGAAATTTGCGGGAGAACATTTTAAACTGGATTTGAGAAAGCACTTCTTTACACAGCGTATAGTTAGAGTATGGAATAGTCTTCCTGTTAGTGTAGCGCAAGCTAAAACCCTGGGTTCCTTTAAATCAGAGCTAGATACGATTTTAACAACTCTGACCTAAAATGAATGGCCTCCTCTCGTTTGTAAATTTCTTATTCTCTTATTTAAATACAGCCTTAGATACTGTATAGCCATCGTTTATTAAACAAACAAGTATACTTCACTGATTTTGTTTATTCAATTAATGTTTCATTTATTTATTTGTTTGTTTTGCATGCTTGATTTTTTTAAGGACAAAGGATAAATAACTAAAAGTAAAGTGAGATAGCATCTACTATAAAGTAATATAATTTCATTATATAATTATAATTAGGCCACAGCCTTGACTTTTTGGATAAAGAACATTCTCCAAGGAAATAAAACAGAAATATAAAAAGTTAAATTTGTGGAACTGGAAATTAACATTAATTATTGATTATTAACAGGAAGAATCACTGAAATTTTCTCATTTTTACTGTACTTTATCCTTGTTCTAATGTATCAATATATTTTTCAGACATAAAAAGAAATAATATGTGTACTATTGATATTTATAGAAACCCTGTTTATTTAGACATAATTGACATAAAATAATTGATTTCAATTTATATTTATAAAGCGCTTTTCACAACAGAGTTGCCCCATGGCACTTTACATGGTAAAATATACAACAATCCATTCATCCCTCCATCCAACCACCCCCCTCCATCTGATTATCCAGTAAAGGGTGCAATGGAGGGCTTCACCCTGTCAATTGCAGGGACTGACAAGCCAGTTCACCCAATTGCATGTCTCTGAAATCCACCTAACATCAGTATAACATGTAAACACACAGAACAGTTTTGGGGTTTCATCCCCTAACCCAGGATGTGCATTCATGTGATACACAGCAAGATTCAATTCAATTCAATTCAGTTTATTTTTATATAGCGCACTTCACAACAGAGTTGCCCCAGGGCGCTTTACATGGGTGTGTTCGAACACATTGATATACAAGATAAAGAATGTAGAACAAATGTGGGATTTTATCTAAATGGACCAGCAATTCCAAGTCATCATTGAAAATATTGCCCGAGTAGAAATCTGCTATATGTTTTTTCCACACCTACGTGAGTCATAAATAAAAGTCACAGTTACGTCATTCCCCCCTAATCCCCCACCCCCCAGTGCTGTGCAACTAACACTACACTGCTTTATATGCCCATTTGAAGAATGAAGCTTAACTCCGGACATTTTATTTTGTCACACTTCATAAAATGGGCACAGCTGGATAGACTGAGAAATATTTTTTTATCAAATTGATTGTGCTTCTATATTACAATGTGAAATATGTTTAGCAAACCACACAAATGATAAATGTATATAAACTTTGACATTATACACTTTGTAAGTGTATAACTTACAGTAGCAGAGCTGGACTGCATTAGCGGCACCCTACATTAAATGGAGGCTCAATCTCCTGCTATGACTGACACAGCAAGCCATGCAAATGATGTCATTGCCATATACACTCCTTCATCACTGCACCCATCTTCCCTGTCCCTCACCTGGGCTTCCCAATTTGCAAGGAAATTTAATTGATTTTTTTTTTTACTCATTACTAAAAACCTGTTGAACAACAGCCAAATTGTTACATTATGTTTAGTCTGTGTTACTCCTTTGCAAGGCCATTCATTTACATTCCATCACTTAATGTTTACAGCACACTTCCCATGTATCATATTTTATCAGCTGTGTAAAGGTGTCTGTTATTTATTTTCACCTTTTAAATTAGGTTAATTACTATGAGTTACAGGTTGTTCTATGCATACATGAATTCGTCAGTGGAAACTGCACATTCTGACATGGTTTTTGTCTTGTTTTCTTGGTATTAAATAAAATTATAGTGAACATGCATCATTATCAATTCAGAAAGTAATCAATAAGGGAAATATCATGTTAATTATTTGACCAGTAATCTGTCTTCTGCCAGTATAAAATAAGCAAAATAAAAATTACAATGGATCCCAGTTTTGTGGCATGATTAAGATAACATAACCTGGTATAAATCTTATTAATATGTTGCAGTTATTCTCAAGAGCACAGTAAACCTTTTCATGCAGAGACATAACAGAGGTACAGTATAACAGCCCCTGAATTTTGAATAGTGTGGGAATCACATACCTCAGATTTTAATTAATGGTCATTTTTAAACACTTTATATGATATTTTGTTTCCAAATATATTCAAATATAAAACACACAACATTATTTCCAAAGACTTGATATTTGCTGCAAAATTAAGAATTATAACTTTACATTTTGAAAATGTACTTAGAATGGGTGAACTATAAAACTTACAAAGCTAAACATACCAAATATACACCTAAAAATTTATTCTTAAAGGAAGAAATAAAACGCTGATAGTGATTATTATTATTATTGTTAGTACTGAATGGTATTTTATATTGTTTTGAATTACATTTACATATTTTATCACTTTCAAAAACGTAAAGACTCGTCTGTGATGTCCGACCTCAAGGCCCGCATCATTAAAACTGTTTACAACCTTAGTTCAACACCTAAAAATAGCAGTTCATTTTATTTTGGTCTGAGATTTGTACTTAGAGGCTGCTGGAGTGTGTCTCCACTTGTTTTTGTGCTTCAGTCTGCGACTGTAAAAGCCCCAGTAAGCAACCTTGTAATGCCAGCCCGTCGCTGATGTCAGTCAAGCCCAGTTGTTAACATGTTAACTGACAGCAGTCCCTTACCTTCCCCTTACTTCATTCACCTCTTGATGCAGACACACGAATGCCAGGAATCTGGGCCAGGAATTCTCTGGCAAATAGAATCAAGAGTTCTGCATGGAGCACTTTTTCTATTAAGTCGATTGCCTCGAATATTTTGAAACGGATGAAATCATGTGACTCATCAAAATTTTCTGTTAATGTTCAGCTGTTATTTACTTGTTCCATCGCATTGAGTGTTTTTTCAGTGACTCTCACAGACAACATCAAAGATGTTTTCCTCGTAATAATATTATAACTTCATTGCTTAATGCTCATATATCTCCAATGACACGAGCTCTAGTCGCCCTGGTAGCCATATGCAAGAAATATTTCAAATAAATCCTAAATGAAACTGGATTTTTTACTGAAACTATTCCATTTTCCAACAGCTTTTTCCCCTGCTGATTAAAAACATCACTGTAATATGCTTGTATCATTAAGTGTAGTGTTTACAGCTATGACTTGTAATAAATATTGTTTAGTTTGGAAGGTTACCTTGGTATAGTAAAGGGGAATTTTTTGACTGAAACTTTTGAACTAAGTGAATGCATTTGAGTATTACTGATTTTTATAAAAATGAGTGGTAAAATCCAGAACTACTTTTTTTTTATTATAAAAATAGAGAATCCTTAAAACATAAGTCAGTGCTCTGTTTTATATTAAATGATACTGTCATTTTACTCAAGCCAATGATTTTTATTCTAACTAAATATACATTATTCATATTTTTCCTGCAGTTAAATTTATTATTATTACATTCTACACAACCAAGTTTTGGGTACGCTTGTGAATGTAATGAATTTATAATAGTTTGTGAAAGCTGACCAAAACCTGTGTGTCCCAAAAGATGAACATACATGTTTTTATCATTGGATGGACAGATGGATGAGGTTTGCTACAATAGTAACACTTTTTGAATAATGACTGAATACATGGAATTTCATGTTTCTAATTTTGCCCCATTAATTATAATATTTAGCATAATCAAAAACTTTGATTATTTGAATAAGTTTGAAATTGCATGTTTAGGCCGTGTCATTTTGAAATTCTGATTATTAGAATTTTGGTTTCCACTGTTGGCAAATGTTTCAGGTGGCTGGTATCATCTACAATGTCTCTCACCATTCACTCTCACAAAGAACAGTTTTGGTCTGTTGAAGCCTATACAGTTCAACCTGCAATGTAGTTAAAGTATAAAAATTAAATTGATTAATGGTACAAAATGAATTTGCAATAAGACACAACATGGGAATAACATAACAGTAGATGTATAATTGTACCCAACTTATAACCCAACTTATTATATAGCCTAATAAAGCTATTTGTCTAAGTTTACTATATATATACAGTATAAAGAAGCCTTTACAACTTCTTTACTGTACATCTACGCATACCTGGACTTTTACACACATATTGCATTCTTGCACAACTTGCCTTAATTTGCACAGTATAACTTGCTCACTTACTTATCCAGTATATATTCACATTCATATTGCTTTCATATTATATTTTCCATGTCATTGCACTGTCTATTCAGTCCTAGTCTATTGTCTTCTCTGTTCTACATTACTTTAACACTAACATACTGCATTGTTGTACTGTATTCTTGATGTATCCACCCCAAGAAATTCCTTTTAGCTATTTATTTATTTAAATGTATGTTCATTTAGATAAATATATGTATATAGGTGTAGTGTAAATTATTACCCCTCTCATCTTCATTGTGATCTGTCTTGTGTGCTGTTGTGTTTCATGTCGCACATATGGTCATGGAGAACGACATTTCGTCTCACTGTATACTTATTGTGTATTGCTGGGATGACAATAAAGCTTACTTACTTGCTTACTTCTGCAATGGCTCCACAGCATTATGAATTACATTACTTTCACCAATTTATTTGTTAATTATGTAGTTAATTAATTTGGACAACAACTGCTAAAACAATCATTCTCTCTATATCTCTCAGTAGATTGATGAAGAGTGTCTGTCATTACAGTGTAATGTTGTTAAGCATTTCTGCAATAGTCAAAGCTACTGGCAAATGGAGACTTATAAAACTGCCACAACAGTATGAGGCAACCCTGTTTCAGGCAGAGGGGATCAATAGAATTATTATGCTTTCTCAAGTAGTTAAGACTCACTTCTGTATACTATGAATACATAGCTTTGGCGAATGATAGTGGACAAAGTGCTCTTTGTATCTATATCTGAATAACTCTCAACTTTTAAGTCTCAAATACCAAAATGATGTGCAGTTCTTTGCTTTGAACCAATTAAGTTTTTTGAAGTTTGCGGAGACTGTTAGGTGTATGGTGGTGACCTGAGCTGGAAAATAGTTAATTTCCAATTTAGACCATGGGCGTCTCTGCCATTAAATCTTAGGGGGACGTGGTCCCCCTCACATTTCATGGTTATTCGTTTGGGTTTAACTTGTGCAGAGTTTTTAACTATGCAATTCCACACTGAAACCCGTC
>JAODJW010000007.1:240799-258732 GCA_026777045.1 Hyperopisus bebe
ATACACACACACAGAGTACACTTCACGTAGGACAAATGCAGACACCACAACATGCACATATTATTCCACGCCAAAACGCGAATTTACGCGTGCATGTACCACTCACCAATTTGGGAATCCTCACTGTTGCGTGAAAACAGAGGTAAATTCAATAAAATTGAATTGTAAATATATGGAGTGATACAAGTTTTGCAGAGTAGAGCGGCTTTTTATGCAAGTGATACTCTCTATCTATTTCTGGACCACGATCAAACAGAGATGCTATTTTTAGTTCGCAGGAGAACCACACTCAGAAATGCATCTCCCTGGAATCTTGGGTTGAGTGTATAAAATGTAAATTCATACTGCATCTTAAACTCCGCACGAGAGTTCTGACTTCCCATTGTTGCATTATTGCAGTGTTTTTTTTAACCGCCGAGCGTCTTCCACACCCCTCACCCCCCTGGAATCGCACATATTAAAAACTAAAAGGTACATTAGTTGATCTCATGAATAACACTATGCGTCTGACGTTATGTGAAAGGCCAGTTATGTCATATATTCCATTGCATGCTTTTATGGGGAAATTGCATTATGGATTGTTTGGTTGCATTTTCATAACATATTTTTGACCGCGCCGACCTACATTTCTGAATAATATGCAAACGTTTATGAACAATGGAAAAGCTATTTCTACTACGACATTACTAGGCACTGCATAATTTAAGTTATTTAGCCGCAGAACACTCAGTAGAATACGATCATTAGAGCTTACTGCTGAGGAAAATATGAGGGCTGCGTCAGTTACAAGGCATTGACGTCACGTTAAGAGTCTCCCACTTTACAGCATATAGCTTCTTATTGAATCCATCTCTGCTGGATCTGATGCCTGACGGTCTGTTGTGAAATGTGCTCCAAAATATTACAGGTGAGATATAAGAAAAAAGTATGCATGTAACAGAAGGCAGCCAGACTATATGCATGACTCTGTTTAGTAGAGATGGTTTACGTAGCTATCATGTTTTCATTTTAACCTTTCTTTGTCTCTTTGTCTGTCGAACTTATTCATGAAACGGAATATGAAGCACAAAGCAAGACTGTGTGTCTTTGTATTCCTAATATTTCTCACGCAAGTACTATCTGCTCTACAAACGACAATAAAGATTGAAGCTCTAAACGTGCACTCGCTATGCCCTCCATGCCCACGCGTAATACTAGGCAACCCAAGGAATCGTGCTCGGAGGGCACTACCTACACTGCAGCGGCCATGCCACAATGGAAACTAATAATACTTTCTTCATCATTACTTGGTTTTTAATATTGGTACTATTTCTCACTATAGTAACTGCACACGTATAAAAAAAGTACAAACACTTCCCATTCAGTGCTGTCTGGTGAAATGTTTGCGATCTGTGTTCCTTCCTACAAAAGTACTGAAGTCAAATCGTGTTACTTTTCGGAGTCTAAGATACGCACTCAGGGGCAAATGCTTTCTTCGGCCAGATATTTCTGAGAAAAGAGGCAGCGCTCATAGCAATTGGATGTTAACCCGTATTTGTTCTGCATGTACAGCGCTGCAGATTTCATTGAAACAAACTGCACATACATAACTCCTGATACTAGATGCAGAGCGAATTGTGCTGTTGAAAAGTTATAAGTGCTGCGGCAGCCTAAGTCAAAACATATCATCTTTCAATTAATATTAATATTGCAATTTTTATTTTAGTGTTAAATTG
The DNA here is from genome assembly GCA_026777045.1 of Hyperopisus bebe. NCBI lineage: Eukaryota > Metazoa > Chordata > Actinopteri > Osteoglossiformes > Mormyridae > Hyperopisus > Hyperopisus bebe. The sequence continues at coordinate 242,515 of JAODJW010000007.1, forward strand.
AACGTCCTGAAATATCTGCATCATATCTGCGTTGTTTCTTTTATGGTTACTAAATTTTCTTAACATTTATTTTCTACTACTATTAGCTATACATCACAGGTCTTCTTCTGCAATATATAATTTGCCGCACGGTGTCGCCACATGCTCTAACAGTAAACATGCGAATCCCCTGAGCATACGCTACTACAAGTTTAAATTGAGCTTTCAGAGGGGCTAATGCAAATGTCATTGAGTGTCATTCTGAAAGAACGAGTGCCTCCCATTCAAAAGAAACGAGTCCTCCCATCTTAAAATGAACTCTTTCTTAAAATATGCATCCTTCTGCTTTGTATGCGGTCACGAGCAGGATAATTAACCTGAATCTGGACTGACCCTAAGACTCATATTTACAGGTTAAAAAATCATAATAAACAACCGTTGTATTTAAAAAAATATCAGCCCATTACGTTGAAATTTGTCACCGAAAAGCATTTTAAACTATCATGCATACGAGGCCATGTTTAAAATAAATAGGACTATTGGCAGATGCGATTTATCGTACAAAATATTCATTTTAGCATGAATGTTGCGCCGTGCTCCAACGTTAAAAGAAATATTATGGAAAACAATCCTCCATTTGTTCCAAGAGTAAATTATTTAACAATCAGGGGCGTGATCGCACGTGAACATGCAGTAAATGTTACATCACTGCAAAAGAAATCTATAGTATATACAGTATATGATATCGCCACGCGAATCATCTTCTAATATAATGTGAGGGATACCCATATTTCAGCAGCAGTGAAGGGAAACGGAAAATAAAACTATGCTGTTGTTAGATCCTGATTTGAAAAACACTTGCTGAGCGGCTCATTAACCTAACACTGTCATAAAATATTTGCCTATTTTACTGTTTTAATCCAAGCCTTTATTATTGAACGTTGTGCATGATCTATGTGACAAGGCACCAGTGTTAAGGGCATGTAGCTGTGACGTCAAGGGGGAGTGAGCAGAATACCGATTGTTATAAAACATCTTGCTTATATTCAACATGACCAAGAAACAGTACTAGATCTGCAAAGGAAACTAGCATTGCTATCCCTGATGCTGAGGTGTTAATGGAAGGACTATAAGTGTCAGACTATATAAGTTGTCTGGCCAAATACAGCTAAAAATAAAATAGCAATTGTAATACAGGATAAATGCATACATGACATAATTAAATACTGTGCATAGAATCTGTGTTAAAGCTCTTTAATCATGTACTGCTACAAATGGTAATCTGCATGACTACCATTGTGTTTTCTGTTAATATGACACTAAACTGGCGCCGAAGATGGTAGCTCCGTTTCCAGCTCCCTCAAGTACATACATAGCTTTGTCAGATGTTTTATATATGTTTATACTTCTATTGCTTGTTAATTCGTGTCGTACTATGGCTGCTTCAAGAAGCTTTGCACACAAGCATGTAACTCACATGTATTGTATCTCTGTACTGGTGATAAGTGACATGACAATAAGTGATGCGATTTGATTTTGATTTAAACTAGCACTACACATAATGCATGACAAAGAACATTAATTAATAATGTATTATTTCATTTAAATCATTCTGATTTAAATACCAAAAACTTCAATCCCGTAGATATGTGGGGGTCAATGACACTGGAATTCCACCTGTATAAACCACCTGTGACACAAATGTTATAACAGGTTAGCAGATATGCATAATATCACAAAGCCTATTAAGTGTACAAAAAGCGATTTATGAAAAAGCACACCATCTACAAGTAAGTCATGCATGCCATCTACATGTAAGTCATACACGCCATTACATGTAAGTCATGCATGCCATTACATGTAAGTCATACACGCCATCTACATGTAAGTCATGCATGCTATCTACAAGTAATGCACGCCATCTACATGTAAGTCATGCATGCTACCTACAAGTAATGCACGCCATCTACATCTAAGTCATGCATGCCATCTACATGTAAGTCATACACGCATCTACAAGTCATGCACGCCATCTACGTGTAGGTCATGCATGTCATCTATAGAGACCATACAAAACCGACTCGATATTCAATCATTAATAAAATAAATATTGACAAATAGGCCTGTCATTACAACTGTTCCATTTCCAAAAATAGGTGGACCCTTCTATCAACTTTGTTTAGTGAAAATAAAATAGCAATCAATTCACGTGATATACAGGTCATTTTAGGTCTTACACAATTTTCTTATTTATTTTGTTACTAAGGTGCCACAATAACAGGAGAGACATGGTAGCTCTGTTGCATCACTCCTCTGGGACCAGGATTCAAGTCTCCCCCATGACTCCATATGTGTGGAGTTTGCATGTTCTCCCCATGTCATCACGGGTAGTACTCTGGTTTCCCCCCACAGTCCAAAAACCTGCTGAGGCTAATTGGTGTTACCAAATTGCCCATAGGTGTGCATGTGTGAGTGAATGGTGTGTGAATGTGCCCTGTGATGGGTTGGTGCCCCGTCCTGGGTTGTGCCCTGCGATGGGTTGGTGCCCCATCCTGGGTTGTTCCCTGCCTTGTGCCCATAGGTTTCCGACCCCTCATGACCCTGAATAGGATAGGTGGTTACAGAGTGGATGGGCGGATGGATCACAATAATAAAAATTATTATTATCATTATTATTGTTGCTGGCCATGTTACTGTAATGTGTTATAGGCATTATATTATATATACACTTGGCATGTTATCTGTATGATACAATGTAATAGTGGTTGTAGGGTATTTCCGAAGCTAATTTAAAAAAGATGTGTGTTCCAGAATCCAAAAACAAATCTTCCCCCTTGACTTACGTTTGCAGTTTTTATTTTAACGAACAAATATATAAATTCCACATATATACAAGTAAAAAGGTTCTAAATAAATGCTGACTCGTGCACATGCAAGTCTATAAGCTGACAGGACATGACACAACGACACGACGACATGGTCAGAAAACCGTGTGACTTCAAACTTCTCAGCTCCTACCCATACTAAAGCACTATCATGCACAACATGCAGCCATTGCCCCTATGTGCTTAAAGTGGCAGTACTTATTTTCATCATTAAAGTGCAATGGCACTAAATCCAAGTTTTAACCATGCACATTATAAATTCTAAATTATGTAAACCATGAACGTATATGAAATATCAAATATAAACTTAATTTAAATTCCAGTGTATAAAACATCTGGCACCTACATAACTGGCCCCTAATTGTTTTAATAACAAACATCTTAGAACAATTACCGTACTTCTCTTAACTATGCACAATAGGAACAGTATCCACATTAAGAAATATCCAAATTTCTCACATGACAAAGATGCTATTAATAAACACACTAAATGTCCATTGCTTTCTCATTCAACTTTTCAAAGGATGTAAAGTCCATTATCAGTTCATTTGCAAAAAAAATGAAGAGAAAGAAAGAGACAGAGAGGAAAGAGAGTGAAAGAAAGAAATACAAAGAAAGCCAGAGGTTGCTAGCACATGGCTTTTCGTTGGGGCTCAATCTTTACCACTAGCCCAGTCAGATTCCACAAGCAGACAAATCTTCGTAATGGGTCTGTCCAAGATGTTAGTCTTTGTCTTATCCGTACTCTGCAGACAAGGCCCTTCTTGTCTGGAACTGCTTGATGATCTTGCCCGTAATCCAAGAATTCCTTGGTGTACAGTCGTCTACGAGAAGAACGACATCACCTTCTGCAAAGTTCCTGGATGCTGTGGCCCACCGCTGGCGCTCTTAAAGTTGTGGTAGGTACTCTTTAGTCCATCTTTTCCAGAATAAATTGGACATATATTGCACCTGCAGGCAACAGCAGATGATTAGGTGTCAGAGCCTCCAAATCATTCGGGTCACTGGATGCCTTAGTGATTGGACGACTGTTGATGATCGACTCTGCCTCACATAAGACTGTATGTAAGCCTTCCTCATTGAGAATTTGCTCCTTTGCAGTGGAATTCAGCACCTTTCTAATTGATCTTATCGCTCTCCCACGCTCCGCTGTAATGCGAAGCAGCGGGAGGGTTGAATGTCCACCGAATTCCATGCTGGTGGAACAGATGCTGAAACTCTGAGGTGTTCCATTCAGGAATGGCTGCCTTCAGCTCGCGATTGGAAGGAACAAAATTCGTCCTGTTATCCGAGCAAATCTCGTTCACTTGTCCTCTCCGTGCTATGAAGTGCCGGATTGCATTTATGCACGAATCTGTGTCTAATGACAAGGCTAGCTCGATGTGCACTGCACGAATGGCTAAACAAGTGAATATGACTTCGTATCTTTTCAAGAGGGTTCTTCCACGCCTCACCTCGAACGGTCTGAAATAATCTACACCTACTCGGGTAAAAGGTAGATCATCTGGCATCACTCGCTCTTGTGGAAGATCAGCTATTAGTTGTTTTCCAACCTTTCCATGCAAGTGGCGACATGTCACACAATTTGCAATGACCTTTCTGATGGCCGTATTGGCGCTTGGAATCCAAAACCTCTGCCGCGATCTAGCGAGCATGTGATTGCGCCCTCTGTGCCCAGTCTCTTTACAGGTATGTATCTGTTGGAGGACTAAATCGGCAATGTGAAAGTCTCTGGACAAGATGACAGGCTGCTTACTACTTTCTGGCATAGCTGCCTGACTCAGTCTCCCACCAACTCACAACAGATCATCCTGAAGTACAGGGTTCAGCTTGTACAAGTGACTACTAGGTTTCATATTCTGCCCCTTGTGTAAAGCTGAAATCTCTTCTGAGAATTTTTCCCTTTGACAGAATTTGATTATGTCAAGTTCTGCTTGATCCAGTTCTTCCACTGCAAGTTGTGTATGCCTAAAGCTCGCCTTGAAACTGTCAATCTGACTTTGGATGTTGACCATGCTCTATGCTGTTCTCCGCATTGACCGCACACAGCTCTTTGAGTTTTTGACAGAATCCATAATAAGGCCTTAAGCTTCCAGAACCACACCGCAGTTCTTTTTAACTTAATCCACGATGAGAAGTAGTTGATCAGTCTCTTGAATGGAGTAATGTTTTCTTCCACTTCTATTCGATTTATTGGGACCCTTTTGATCTCAGGATCATCTAAAGTGATTTCCGTGTGACTCAATGGAGTACTGGGCCAACACTCTACAGGACTGCGGAGAAACTCAGGTCCAGCTACCCAAGTAGTGTTCTTCATGAATTCATCCACTCTTTGCCCTCTAGAGGCGCAGTCAGCCGGATTTTTGTCTGTGCTGACATGTCTCCACTGATCCAAAAAACAGCTGAAACTCTGTTTGCCACAAATGTGTGGAAACGTGTGGTCTTGTTCTGGAGATACCGGAGCACCACCGTACTGTCAGTCCAAAAAATTGATTCTGCAAGATCCAATTGTAGCTCTCTTCTCAGGATGCCATCCATCTTAACGGCAACGGTAGCAGCGGTCAATTCCATGCGAGGAATGGTAGGAGGCCTGAGAGGCGCTACTCTGGACTTGCCCATCATGAATGCACAATGCATCTCATTGTTCGCATTGCGCAGGAGAATGTAGCTGACTGATCCGTAAGCGTTCTCACTCGCGTCCGCAAAGTGATGTAACTGCGCGAATATACAGCTTCCAAATTGTTCAGGCTTGAGACATCTGAGAAGTGTTCCAAAGCAGGAAGACTGGCTAACCAGTCAAACCATGGCTTCTTCACATGCTCAGGTAAGTCGTCGTCCCATATCCGATCTTCAATCTGCACAATGCTTGCAGGATAGTCTTTGCTGGCAATACTATAGGTGACAAGATGCCTAATGGGTCATAGACTGATTCAATGACTGAAAGAAGACCTCTTCTTGTGAATGGGCGATCTCTAATGGTGAACTTGAATTTGAACGTGTCTGACTCAACACACCAGTTGAGACTGAGGGCCCTCTCCAGAGAAAGTTCATCATGATCCAGATCTAAGGGTTGCATTTCTGTAGCCAGTTCAGACGTCAGGATCAAGTCGAGCACTTTACGTCAGTTGCTCACCCATTTGTTGAGACGGAAGCCTCCATTAGCACAGATTTCCATAAGATCCTGACACATTAATATGGCTGCCTGTCAAGACCTGTCAACTTGTGCCCTTGTGCCGAACATTTATTCGGAAATCAGTGGTACATAGTTTGCAAAGAAGTTGTCTGTGGGGCTACGCAACATGTTTCCTATGTCTGGCACAGCCAGGACGGACCCTTGACACGTGAACGCGCACCCTCACATCACTCCAGCACACAATCCGTGCATGTCAAGGTAGACCATTACATGCTACACCGTAAGTCCACTTTTACAACTACGATCCCCCTACCATATGTTTCCAATAGTAAAGTTTGTATTATTCTGAGCTTTTAAGTCGACCAATATTAATTTGCTTACATGTAGCATTCTTGCAGTTATATAGATCCATGTGGATCGCAAACCACCGTAACTATTTTTTTATTGGAGAACTAGCTCATTTTTTAGTGAAGACACCGCTGCATGATCCCATTTACTGTGTATAACAATGGCTAAAATCAAACTTTACTCATAACAAGTCATGGTCCGTAGTGCATGTACAGAAAAGGTTAATAGGAGGGTGCTCCATAGCGTAGTCTGGGAGGGGACGTATGGGTCATGAGGACATGTAGTGCTGCATAGCTGGGTTAGAATTGCTAAGCCGCTCTGTGGTTGGAGGAGGTACTAGTCTGTTGGGTTCCCCCTCACATGGTAGGTGAAAGGGTGGGTCCGTGTGTGGCAAACAGCTCTGTGGGGGAGAGAGAGGGGTAAACAGCGAGAGAGTAGGGGAGGGAAGGAGCCGCACTGAGCGTTCCACTGATTTTCCCTTTGCTCACTCATCGTAATTTGTCTGGTTGTTCTTCAGAGTTACTGGGGACTGTGTTAATAGGAGTCTAGCCAGCTGTTAGGTAAAGGAGGGGCGATGCGCTTGGCAAGTGTGGCTCCAGAAGAGACGCCAGGTTATTGAAGTTACACTGATGCTAGCGCGCATAGCGCGGCTAGATAGCTCTTGCACAGTTTTTTTCTTCCATTTTTCTTTGGTTTGGAGAGGAAATGTAATAGTCAGGAGTATTATGGTTTACTTTCCAAAGGCTCCAGCATAAACAGGGAGGTTTTGGGATGAATATGAGTCACTGACGTGGGGGAAGCAAGTGTTTCTCCGAGGCCTGCAGCAACCGAGACGCCATTTCACCGGATAGAACTGTGTGGCTACTGGGAGAGCCCGCAGTTCCTCCAACAACGCTGGATTGCTGTGGTGTGGATCCACTGGACATGACACTTTCCAAGCTTCACTGGGGTTTTTTCAGTACGACACTGTTGGATGCCCATTAGGGGTGAAGTAAAGTGTGCCAACGCCATTGAACAGGCCTACACTGGTATATACTTTTGCATACTGTGTAATATTGTTTCACCGTTGTTGTATACGCAACATGTATATGTGGAGTAACAAATGTTCATTTTATGAGTAAGTAATATGTTCTTTGGTTTGTTTTGTGGATTGTGTATGTGGGGGTATTAGCAAACCCTAGGGTTTGTGCTATATTTGTGAGTTGGGACTGTTTTTCCGCTCGTGCTGAGTTTCAGTATTAATACCTTGGGAGGGGTATTTAACTGCGTAGCGTGGGTTGGTATCGCTCAATTTGTAGGCGCTTGCACTGGTATTGGTAAATGGGCCTTTGACCGAATTATAATTTAGTTTTTTTCGGTGAGCTGACCTTGCCAACATATCTTCCTATGTTTTCATTTAAGATGGAGTGAATAGAATTGCAGCCGCTTTTGAGTTAAGTCGTTTATACCTTTCTGTGCTATTTGGCCTTGCCTGGAGCTCGTTTTTTTGGGTCAATAAAATTTGTTGTTTAATTGAAGTAGTAGTAACTCTGTGCCACTCATTATTACCCTAATGTCCATTTATGTTTTAGAACTCAGGCAGGCCTGGTGGGGCGGGGCCAACACCAAAGAAGGGCTACATGTGTTTAAGATTTTGTGATTTTTCTTCCTTGTTTCCACGTACAAAGCCCTATTGTATTTCAAGTTATAGCATAGCCAAAGAAACAAAAATGCCCATTGAGACAGATCCTCTCGTGTCCGGGGCGAATATAGGTTTAATACAGTATGTCTAGGTCCAGCAGGGGGGTAGATTATATTGTATTTTCACTTAAATTGCGGGAACTAAAAGGGGAGATACTGAGGAAATTTCTCAGAATATGAACATATTAATAAACCAACGTATCCATTAAGCCTTATTTAAGTAAAACACATGTTGAATTGTAAAGTATATGTCATTACACTTTTAAAAACTGAAGGGTGGATGAAAATATGGGGTGTTAAAGGGCAGAATGGAGTGCATGCTGGTAAAAGTGTCTGATTTTTTTACATGCCGTCGTTTCCCCCTTAAATGTAAAACACATTGCTGGAATGACTGGGTCACGGGCTTCTCAAAGCGGAGTTTTCTTACTTCAAGCCAGAGGCTCCAGCCTCAGCCATCAGCCGCTTCCATCAGCATGCTATTGACCTGCATTGACGTCATTGCGTCATTAGGTATCCCTTAGAAACACCGAGCTTCAAAAATAGTAGCAAATTAATTCAGCTGGGAAAGGAGGGAGGGAGAGCAGGACAGTAGAGGATACACGGGCACCATGTCGAAGATGGGTGACTATGGAGAATTGGTAATAAAAAATATTTTAAAGTACTAATCTCAAGAATGGATGGCCTTCTGGTAAGAAAAAAAAATGACAGGATGGAGAACCCGGCTAGTATAGAAGGGGTGGGAGGGTGAAATAAAAATATAGTGAAATAAAAAGTCAAATGCACGACTGGGCTTGCATTTCCCCCACATCCCCTCAAGCTAAAAATAACACTGTTTCAGCTGACTGCAGTAGATCTTTAAATCTCTCCCTGTTTAACCCTCCATGCATTTCGACAAGTTAACACAACAGTGCGCCGGCAAAGCTACACCGTCTGCACCGTATGGGGGGGAGGGGGAATGAGGTGGATATTAAATTTGTTTCCTTAATAAACGTTTACATTAAGTACACAAAGGAAGCTAAAACAAGTTGACGTCCAATTTACTCACACACACAAACACACACACACACAGCAAAGGGCAAGAAAGGAACCTCTTGGGAGTGAGATGCTACAGTGTTACCCACTGAGCCAAAATAAAGTATACGGATATTTTGGTGCATTAAAAATATCACATCACACTTCATAGAGATTTTTATTCATTTATTCACTGGAGTCAGAACCCATGATTGACCTGCTGACTCTACAAACATTAGAATAGGAATCCAGCTCTCAAGGACACTTTGTGCTGCCTAATATCCAAAAGACTGATTATCAAATAAGCATAATGCAAACACACAATACATGGTTTGATAAATGCAACAAAGTCATCATGTAAGCATGCTAACATGTATTTGTCGATAATTCAAAACATATCAAGGGGTAAAGAGAGAAATGAGCATATAATGATTTTCATTTCAGTTTCCACTTGTTACCAGTTTGTTCTGGTCCAATTGGAATTAACCCCAATTAACTCTTTGGCCCTTGATTGCATATTAAAATGACTAGAACTTACAAGAACACGTAACTCTTTCCACAGAAGTTAAACAGGAATTCCATTACGACATGCTATTGATACTGTCTTTTCTTACAACCTTCAGATTTGTAAGATAAATTATTCTCACTTGTTAAAAAGATACCTAATGAAAATATCACACCTTGACTTTTTAATTGTGGAGCTCTACAGAAAGCACCTACTGTAGAATTCAGGTCACATTTTTTTTGCTCAGCACTGATTGTTGAGATTTTCAATCATAAATGGTTTAGTGTATGCTTTTTATAGACATACGCAGTAGCAGAATGTATGAAATGAAAACTTTATTCAACTATTAAATAGCAGTACTTAGGTAACACTATTATATTTTATTGAATTATATTATACTTGCTGCTAGTACATTTTCGTTTAAAGCAAATTAATACTTGAAATGACCACCAGGTACTTTCTTATGATGAGGAGCTTAATAAAAGCGTCACAATCTGGAGATCTGCTTAAATTTTAAATGTAATTTATCATTTTAAATGTACAATCGAAATCTTGCCCCCCCCCCTTCCCTTTTCTGTTGATTTTCCCCATCTCTGTTCCTAAATGATGTCAATGGCAGCAGAGCTGCTGAGCTATTTATAGAACCTCCCTCATCCCCCCACCAAACCCACATGGTTCAGTGGTGATCCAAAACAACAGCCTCAAAAACAGGCTGCAAGAATAGAATCTGTGAATATTTATAATAGAACGCACCGTAATACACGTTCTCATTCTGAAATTAAATTAATTAAAAGTAATGCTACAATGTTATTTTTATTTTATAGCAGCAGGTGAAAAATGCATTCCAGTTTTTAAGTTGACAATGAATTGTTTCCACTCTTAAGGTTGTAGAAGTATTTTTACCGGCATCCTGACTGGACAAACAGTCTATTGAAAATTGATTGATGGATGGATGGAGAAGATGTCGAATATATTTTTCCTTATTAAATCTGCAATAAATAACATGTATGAAAAATGAGACCAGTAGGACTGAGACGTAAACCCAAATTCTGTGCCCTGAATCTGAACTGTCAGTTTAGCTATGGTGCGCCGCCTGTTCAGAAATAAACAACATTTGGGTGACATGATGATGAAGACAGACTTTGTGACATTTGCCACGCTGCTTTAGCAGTGTAGTTTACAAACACTGCAAACATCTCCCAGCTGCACGCAGCTCATTGTGACACTCTGCTAATCCACAACGTTGCGTTACACAATGGCATGGCTTCATATCGCCTCTTAATAAAAAAAGATCACTGATTGTGGCACAGATAACTTAATTCCAGAATTTCAGAATTAGAAACAACAGTCAAGGGTGATAAATACACAAAGAAACAGCTTTCTGACTATTTACTCTTTGCATTCTTGGTGCTACCAACACAGCTTGATGGTATTATAACTTTCACCAGCTGTTAATCTACAGCAAAATTTTGCATTTTAAATCTTTGACCTAAAGAAAACATGTTGAGGCTGATTGGAGTTATCAGATTGTCTGCAGGTGTGCTTGTGTGAGTGTGCCCTGTGATGCGATGGGTTGGCACCCCATCCTGGGTTGTTCCCCGCCCTGCCATGGGTTGGCGCCCAATCCTGGGTTGTTCCCTGCCCTGCCATGGGTTGGCGCCCCATCCCACAACCCAGAATAGGACAAGAGGTTACAGAAAATGCATGGATGGATGAATATAAACCATAATGTTGCATTACAACCCATCCAGGGTTCTACCCCATCCTCACACCCTGTGCTTCCTGGGGTAGGCTCCAGGGGACCCTGACCAGGGTAAGTGGTTCGAGGATGGGGATGGATGGATGGATTGAGGGATGGATGGATGGATTGAGGAATGGATGGATGGATGTTGTAACAACAAATACTGTTCTATTGTTTTGCCACATGTACTTATTCTAAAGGAAGATCTTGAACAAATGTGTATCTCACACGCCAGTGTAGTATGTCCAGTGAAGTCAAACGTGTTTTTGATATTCCCCTGCAGTCTCTGTTAAAAATTGAAGCCTTGTTTGCTGGTATATATGGGACACAGTGCTGTTTCTATTCTTAGCTTTGTACATATGAGGGGGTGCAGGAAATCTCCTTCACACAGTGTCTCATTACTAAGTTAGCGTTTCACGCGAGCTGTGCAGCATCAGGTTTCTAACAGTAATCACTATTACTCTACGAATGACATTGCTATTTATAGATTATGCAAGAATACACAATAGATGCAAGAGTCTATTATGCAAGAATATAATTTGTTTACATTTGAGTTTTTTTAACATATTACAGAGGAGCTTTATATGATTAAAGGCAAGGACTGGAAAACAAAAAATTACTAATTGCTGGCCTCAGTGAACAAAAGACAACAGAGAATACAATATAACAGTTTATACAATATAGCAGTTTCTTAACTTAAACTATTACTAAGTAATCGATATTAATGCATCATTTACTAAGCCATCTGTCAGAAATTCTTTTAGAAAACTCTTTTTCTATTTAGAAAGAGGAATATTTCTGCCATATCTGTTAAGATATTGAAAAGAATCTGGCTTTTTTCAAATAAGTAGCTGTGTTTCTGTTTGGGACAGGTACCTCTCTCTCAAACTGTCACATGAGCCTAGATGTCAGGCAGCAAGGGACTCAAGGCCGTCAAATGACCCCCACCCAGCAATCCTCTCTACCCAATTGTCCTGCGAAGGGTTGCGGTGGTCCAAATAATTATTAAGGGTGTATTTTTAAAGAGTATTTTACTGCATTAAAAAAAGCCCCACACTGGCTGTTGGCGTCATTCACACACTTATTTTTTCCTTGCCCCACCACTGGGCATTTCATAGCCTGGCTTGCCCAACTAATCAGCCATTCACTAATTGGCCATGTGTCAGTGCTGAGGCTTGACATGCCTGCCATTCCTTAGCCTGCTGTCCCCCCAGCGCTTGCTTCAATCTGACACAGCAGCTAACAGCAGCTCACGGGGCTCTATTTGTGGCATCTTCAGAATTTGGTTGTGTCAGCCTTTTTCTGCGGCACAAATCAGCAAGATAAGGGCACTCCGTCAAGGAGTAGCATGACATCCTCAGGAGCCATCTACCCCTGTGACGCTACTGAATGAGGCGCTGGGCGTCTTTCTGGTGTTCTGAAATAAAAGCAGCATAATGGCTGTTGTTTGCAAAATGCAAAAATACAATTATGAAGTCTCAATTTAATACTGTGCTGCAGTTTATACAACAGATCTTAAATGAATATCATGCATAAATGCATAACAACAGCCTGAGAAAAACTGTGGTGGAACCAAGTTAGTGATAATCTGTGTCTGGTGCCATATTTCAATAAATGTGTCTCACACACAATATATCCTACTGCAAAACAAAAGCATTTTCCTTCTTGGCTTTCTTTTAAATAGTGTAGGACCTTCTCAATACAGCCCCTTTTTTACCAGCCTCTTAGAATACTAAGACTTTGTGTGTGTAAGTGAAATTGACTGGCCTTCTTAGGGAAACATATTAGGGACCAAGGAAGAAACAAGGGAAACAAGGAAAGCTGAAAGAACTACACACAAACTGAAAAATTATTACTATTGTAGCATCAGTGAACTGCCTTCTGCTGGCGGAAGCCTATCAGCATTCCCCAGCATGCTTCAAAGCCTTGTGTGTAGCTCCTGTGTATGTCTTGTTGGAAATAGCTGTTCTGTGGACCTGATTGTAGTGTGTGCCATTACCTGTGTTTGTACTTGGCCCTTGCCTGATCTTCACCTGGCTCTTTGTAATTTCTGGTTACTCACCGTGTGTACCATGTGCCGTCCCTGTGTTTCCGTTATGTGCGTTGGAGTCCAGGTTGCCATTTTGGTTAGTCCTTGTAAGGGCTGATAAAAAGCCTGGTGTTCGAAGATGTTGCCTCGCTTCTTGTTTGCCACTGTGGAGCCTAGTCCACTGGGTGTCACGCTGGTGTAAGAAGCTGAATGCCAGTCGCAGCCCCAAAGACGCAACAAGAACAGACCCGCAACTTTGGGCTTTGTCCCTTCTAGACATTGCACTGGACGCCTGCTTCAACTTCCCGGACCTGAAGACAGCATTAAATCAGCAGTTTGGAAGCAGTGGAGGGGTGGCAAATGCCTGGCACCTGTTCTACGTGAGCTGCTGCCGATTAGGAGAACAACCGCGGGTGTTAGCCGATAAGGTCAGTGCCCTGGCCTGGCAAGCCTACTCAGCACCCATCCAAGAAGATCTGGCCTTGCTGGCTTTCGTTTCCACTCTCCTCCCGGACATCTGGCAGCAAGAAACGCACTTGATGGCTCCCCACAGCATGAAGCAGGCGGTAGCGGAAGCCGAGAAAGTAGAAACAATTCATGGGGCAGCAATCCAGGAGGGTGCTCTGGTGTGCTTGGTGGTGCTGGACAGCGACAGTGGCAATATGTTAGCAAGACCAGCCCGGGACCAAAGTCCCTGCAACAGAATCTCATCTGCACTGCAGAACCAGAGGCCCCCGGGCATGCTTCTGCCCAGAGTGCACTCCGGGGATGTCAGGCAGCATGTAAGGGGAGGGAGCGAGGGAGACGCCACCCCATTTCAGCGACTTTCCTCGGTCTGACAACCGTGCCAGGACCACCTATCCTGTTGGGTGAGTCAGCAACCTACCCTTTCTGCCCTGCACCACCACTGGAGTTTGCTGTTGTGCCTTGATTGGCAGCAGCTTCGTAGTCTCCATCATCAGGACAAGATTTTTACCAGGGATGGAGAAGGTTGTACTGCTGGGGCTGGGAGCCTGCCAACACCCACCTGTGCTCCGTGACCCTGACTGTGGTGTGTGCCCTTAGCGGTTTGTACTTGGTCCTTGCCTGATCTTCACACGTCTCTATGGATTGTCTAGTTACTCACCATGCATGTGACCTACCATGTGCCATGGGACCTCCCTGTGTTTCCATTATGTACGCTGGAGTTGTGAACACCATTTGTGTGTGGATCCCACGGCCCCAGTGCAGTGATGGGGACATTTTGGCCAACAGAGAAGTCCATCCTTTGGTCTGTGTGGATTCCAGTGCCCCAGTGCCTATTTAATTATCTAATTGGTGAATTCTCTCCTGCCCCTTCACCACCTTAGCTACTGTGTGGTGAGCATACTAGTGCAGAATGGCTGCCGTCACATCATCCTAGTGGGTGCTACACAGTGGTGGTAGCTGAAGTGGCTCCCCATTGGTCCTGTAAAGTGCTATATAAATACATTGATTCATTCTTGAATTAAACAAAAAACCTTCAGGATGTAAGTCATGTCCTTAACTATCCCTCTCTGCTGTGATCAACAAATCGGGAAAATTACCATGTTTGAATAACAGATTATCTGTATTAATTGCTTGACTGCTTACTAAAAATTAAAAACAAATTAATAAGCATTGGCCATAAATTAGGTAGATTTTCAATTTTCTACAGTCAGGGAAGGATGCGTCTGCTTAAAAAATGTAAAGATTTACCAAAATGACTCAGGAATCCATTGTTTGGACATTGAAAACTCAAGGTGACAAACACCATAGAGTGTGAAGACTTTTACGTTACCTGTCTATATAAACCAAAGTTTTGTGGGAACAAAAAATAAATCAGAGGTCTGGCCTGCCCCCTAGTGGAACTGCCTTCAAATTAAAACAAACCCAATGAAACAGAAGGCTGCGTCCCTCCATGCTGAGCGCTACAGTAACATATTAAGCTCTGCTGAATAAATTTGCTAGTGATGAAACCTTTAACTCACTCTTATAGTCTAATAAAAACTTGAATTCTTTATTATTATTTTTTTTTACAGGGAAAGGCATCAATTCAGGTAGTTTTGAGGGAGTACCAAATGTGTTTGGGTGGGGGGGTGAGGCTGAATTGATCCCTACCAATGTTGAAACCAAACCTACGCCTAAAGCTGTCACGACTACGTGATTAAACTTGATTGCTCGATTATTAAAAAGTATCAATTAAAATCGACCTTCTTGATTACTCAGCAACATGGCAGAAGAAAGATGCCGCATACACGATGAGGGTCCAAACTAAACAGAGTGAAAGTCTGTTCTGAGCACCCAGTAATCGCAGAACTTAAATACCAGAACAGCACGACTGCAATGTAACACCTGAATTTTAAGCACAGTATTGTTTGTTTTAAATAGTTGAAAGGTATTTGCCACTTCTTTGTAATGTTAATATTCGTTTCCTTTTCTTGCTTGAAGGCTACGTGCCACTGTTTTTTGTATTGTTCAAATGTTTTGATAAAGGGGTGCATGTTGAAGTACGTGGGATTTATTACAGGGATTACAGTCATTTGCCCATTTAACATCCATTCTCACTTAAATGGCGCAGGCCGGCAATGGAAACATATATATTAATTACTGTATTTCTAAAATTATTGTGAATTTCCAAAATACGAAACAAGGTAGTGTTCTCTGTTACACAAAATGAACATTTTAATTTATAAAAAATCAATCTTTGTATACAAAACTTGACATGCTACTACACACGATAAGTGTTTGTTTACTATGAACGGTAAGGGTTTCGCGTTTACTATGGCCCGGTAAGGGTTTCGCGTTTACTATGGCCGGTAAGGGTTTCGCTTTTACTATGGCCCGGTAAGGGTTTCGCGTTTACTATGGCCCGGTAAGGGTTTCGCGTTTACTATGGCCCGGTAAGGG
>JAODJW010000007.1:258832-270695 GCA_026777045.1 Hyperopisus bebe
ATGGCCCGGTAAGGGTTTCGCGTTTACTATGGCCCGGTAAGGGTTTCGCGTTTACTATGGCCCGGTAAGGGTTTCGCGTTTACTATGGGCCGGTAAGGGTTTCGCGTTTACTATGGGCCGGTAAGGGTTTCGCGTTTAACTATGGGCCGGTAAGGGTTTCGCATTTACTATGGCCAGTAAGGGTTTCACGTTTACTATGGCCCAGGAATGGTTTCATGTTTAGGGTTTCAAGCACAATTTGCTTATAAGCATAATTTAATGTGCATTTTTCTTATAAATCAGTATGCCTTATATTTCTCTAAGGTTTTAAAAAGTGCCCAGATGTTGACTTACTGTACGGACGGTCCTCTTCTAAGAAGGTGGATTGTGTCAGTCATCAAAACAAATAAAAATATGTATCATATATTATGTATAATATGTTTGTGTATATATTCAAATCATATGTGTACATATCCCTGAGAACTAAGAACAGGTTCTAAACAAAATTAACTTTTTACACCTTTTTAACACCTTTCTAAACTTCATCCTTGGGTTTCGACTCACCCCGTGTCTTGTGCTCTCACTGGCTGTAGCTTTGACACTTTTCACACCTACATGATTTGAAGTCGTTGACAAAGTCTAGATATTTAGCATGTCAAATATCTGGCAGGCATCTGCAACATATCGGCGACTCAGTTGCGTGGTGTCTTTGAACAGTTCATACATAGTGATCGAGTGCCGATTTGCTTACTGCAGCTTAAGTAGCTGCGGTGGGTAGACTGGATAAAGAGCTGCCGAGCTGAGTGTAGGAGTGGGCTCACTCATGGAGCAAAGGGGCGGAGCCAGGTGGGAGCCCCGCAGCAGTGGGACCCAGGTCCTGCTCCACGTCCAACTCCTCGGCCAGCAGCTCCAACAGCTGCCGATGCCTGCTGACTGCATGCAGATACTTCAGGCTGGACAGCATGTGCAGGCGCAGAGCAACCTCCTCCCCAGTGAAATCCAACACCTGCAACACAGTGAAATGGCAACATATTACAGAAAACACTAAAACAGCGTTGCCTTTCACTTTTACACTAACATTTTAGACCGTCTGCTGCCCTCTCACCCGGGCAAGGATCCTTTGGAATGTATTTTGGTGCTATTGAGGGGAAAAAGAAGAAACTATAATTGGGTGGTCGACTCACGCCCCCCCCCCCAAGAAAAAAAGAACAAATATTACTTGCATAGTGTGAGGAAATCAAACAACAACTCTCTGCATATCGTCAGCTAAGAAAATAACATATCTGCAAAATCACTGTTTTTCAGGATATACAAAAAGAAATTTTACCACCCACTTCATTGTTGTAATTTATGACCTAAGGAATAAAACAGAACATAAAAAGTTAGATTTGCATTAATAACTTATCAGTTTAACAAATAATACAATACTAATGTCACGCTGTTTTCAGTGAATATGACAAAATGGAGCGTAAGAGGTATTCATCTTCACTGCTAATTTTAACATCTGATGCAATTATGAAGGTGGGGATAGATGAAACTCATTTCGTTTTAGATATTGACAACATAGATTAACAGTGATTAACAAACTAGCAAACAGCTGAAAGGCTAATCGAAGGACCAAACTAAACGTGACAGACAGGCCGAGGCCCAACTCACCAAACCTTACAAATTACTAAAAAAAAAAAAACATCATCTAATTTTATAGGAACTCTTTAATGAACTCAAACTTTAAAAAGGTCAGAAATGTCAAGGCTCATTGCAATTCAACACATTTGGTCCAAATCAACATTAGCCTACACCCAATCCTTCAATATTTTATGTGCTTTTTATCACAAATTCCTGATGTCCATTACACAGACAAAAATGCATGGCACTCATTCTTTGTGACTGAAGCCCTTTCACTAGTTGTGTTTAATGTTGTTAATTGCTACGAAAATAGCCTACTTCAGCTGTACCAAGATATTAATTAAGTATTTGGAGTTAATGGCACCTCTTACACACCCCTTACATTTCCAGATGTAGTTATGGGCAAATTTTCATTAATTTGTGAATATTGGCATGCGTGCTTTAGATTCACTTAAGTCAGGTGCCTTGAATGTCCATTCATTTCACAAAGGGCGCAATACCTGTCTGAATAACTGAACAACAAGAGACAGAGACATCTAGGAAAGTGTGTCTGTAGGGGACAATGCAAACCCTTTGGATTTTAAGATAATGTATATTATATACGCCATACATATTTACAGTACTGTATTACTAATTACAAGTGCCTTGTAATAAATAAACGGGCTAATAACTAAATAAGATAATCATGTTTAAGCAGTTCATTATGGGACAGCGGGTAACATGAAGAGGTCGTTAATGGCACAAAGGACCTGTGCCTTGCAGAAAAGAAGATCGGAGTTTCACTCACATCACTTGTGCTTTGTGATGCCTAGTCATTTGCGAGTTTTCAGGGAACAAAATAATTATTTTCTATAGTGTGGTGGACCAAAAAACTGAAAATCAGGCAAATTGCAGATAAGCCGACTATATGCAGTTTCAAATATCATTGAACAACGTACGGTACACAGAATTCAAAATATACAAATCACATGTTCAAACAGAAATACGTATCGCAGAACATTTTATATGGAAATTAATGTATTAATGTGAATCAATGGCCTGCCTAATATTTACCCAAAATACTAACATACACAGGAAAGAAACAGATACATTTCCATATTTGGAAAAAATGTTGTGAATAAAATGACACTTTTTCCTGAAACTATTTCCTGGGACACAGCGCTGCAACTTTTAAACGATAACTACACAATAAGATAATATAGTATTAATGCGCCTAAACTACAGGCTAAACTTGGTTTTTAGGGCTAAATGCAAAACTAATAAGCTGTTAAAATGCAGTTTGAACTAGCGTCCGTATGATACACTGCGGAGAAGTAGTATCCCACAAAGCCCAGCTTGTCGTCTGCATCTGCGAGGATACCACACCTACACCTCCTCCACACTGACAGCCCTCACGATGCTGTCACTCCAAACGGGTAATTTAAACACATCGTACAGCTCTGTTCTTCTTTCTTGCCCGAAATACACCTAAACTGATATATTCTGGGGGTACGTAAAGACAACGTAAACAACTGTAAATATATAAGAGCACAATCCTCCCTAAACCAGTCGACGTACCACCAAACAAAAAGAATCCCCGGGAAACTCGTCCAGACGACGTCACATCTACGCACGTGCGGCACATCGCGAAAAAAGGTGACGTAACTTGAGGGTCCGGCTTAAAGTCATATAGCTCATACTACCCACTACTATTTTAATACCGTTACCAGTACTTTGTGAACTAAGACTGTCAATATTGGTACTAAATATACCAGTAAGATTTTAAAATATAGTAAATATTTTTACATATAATAATTATTAAAATAATAATTATTATTCGTAATGGTTTGTGTATGAGTGCATAGCAAATAAGGAACCTTTGATTGTCGATATGCTCAATCCTACCTCCATGAGCTGATCACCAGTCTGGAATTTACTTTCCTCCAGTACACCAAGCGTCATGTTTATTTGAGCAATCGTGTGCTATGCTAATTTTCTGTTTTAGAGCGAGAGGAACAAGACCCCCGTTGCATGTGATAAACACGGAATTCTTTTTTTTAAACATCATTTGTGTTCTTGCATCGATTGGGAAAATGGCTGTCAGAAATTAAACAAGACTGTTTAAATAATCCCGAGCTGTACAAATAGTTCCGGAAGAATTTTATATTTAACGTACTTTATCCATGGGCGTAAACTATAGGCAGTCGTACTAATCAATACACCCCCCCCGTAATCATGTTGTCATGATGAATGGGTGGGAACCTCAGCTCCTCAAATGTTCAATTTAATTATTCACCAGTCAATGAACTGCTTTAGGGTAGAAATTAGGCGCTATATCACCATAAATCAAGGGTCCGTATTATCTAAAGAAACATTTAAATATCAAGGCAGTTAGTCTGGGATTCCCATCTGGGAAAGTTGGGTACTTTTGGATGCTTCATTAAAGGGACAATCGTCCAGTAACGTGTGATACATGCGTACTGACAAACGCGCTTCACGGGTTTCTTCACAGACAGCATCTATAGGCCCACGTGTATGATGTTGACTTCTTTTATGTGAGTCATCCAACTTACCAAAATGTCACAGTGGGTGGGAAGTAATATAACTTCTCCGAAGCGACAAATGAAAGCGATTTTTTTAAGGGCGTCTATAACTGCGGTATCCGGCTGCTTGATTCATTAACCAGTACCTCCTGAAAGGCACTACATGTCTGCTTTTTAAGAGCACCGTACTCACAATTCAAAACCGGCTTCTTATTTAAGGTAAGAAAAAAGCAAAGGGACATATTATGATATTTTGAAATGGATACAAATTTTTGAAATGGATGGCATTGCAACTAGAACAGTTTAATAACTTCTCAAGAATAACTTGTAGATCAGAGGCAAGTTCCGCGTTTAGTATATGGGATCTTCTCCGGGTTAAATCACGCATGCAGTTTCTTTCCAATGAGGGGAATTATTTTAAGCAGATCCATGTCCCTGTAATAGATCTTTGAACCTATAGGCTTGAATGCGACGAATTAATGCCGTTTAGTCCCACATATGCGGGATGCTACTTTGCGCCGTCTCGTAACGCCTGCTGATGGCAAAACTGTTGTCATCGATCCCAGATTGACTTGATATGTTTCAACACTAACCTATCTATCCATTTATCTCGTTTCACTCAGATGTTGCGGAATTTCGTATTCTCAAATAAATTTTGATACTTTATTGCCCCCAATATTGAGGAGTACACGAGAGTTGAGATAAAATCATTTATTTAAGCCTCATTTAACAATGCTTCAGACTTTCTCCGAAATGGCAGTCCTAGTTTCTCATTAATTATTATAAATAGGATCGTATTATACGTTGATGACTCTATTTGTAGTAAGAACGACTCATTTTCTGGTCTCAGCGAGATGAATATCTGTTATAGGAAAATGTAATAACAAAACCTAACCTATATAACATTCAAAGCACGACTGGTTTTGTTGTATTTCTTCATGTGTTGTACTGCATAAGTGCTGTTCCTGGTTCTGACAGAGGCAATGTTGAACTGCACCTTAGGCGCATGGAAAATATGAATAAATGAAAACGTAGACATTTTGCTCGTTCAAGTAAACTCAATTACTTAGCAACAGGTCTTCCCTCCCCCACAGTGTTTTTAATCGGGATGATCTACTGATGAGACAACGATTATAAGAAAAGTGTCTGATCCACAGTGTTGGTGTTATTTTTCAGTGTTATGACAACCACTCAAAAGCTGAGGAGCACATATGCTTCATCAGGGTATGACAGTGATGGTGTGCAGGGCACCTCCTTTGTGGCAGAGCCATGGAGCTGTGCTGCTGCCATGGAAAAGGAGATATCATCTGGCTCCAGCCCCAGCAGGAGCTCTGCTACCCTCCTCACATCCTGCAGTATCAATGGCAGCCTCCTGGGGGAGGCAGACCAGCAGGGCTATGACGTGGAGTTTGACCCCCCCCTCGAGAGCAAGTACGAGTGTCCCATCTGCCTGATGGCTCTGCGAGCGGCGGTGCAGACGCCCTGCGGCCACCGCTTCTGCCGCAGCTGCATTGAAAAGTCCATCCGGTACGTTGCTTTGCTGGGGGGGGGGGCTCCTGCACAGCTGTACATCCCCCCACTCATCCAACCTGTCTGCTTCTGTCTCTGCCTTCAGGGATTCGGGCCAGAAGTGCCCAGTGGACAATGAACTTCTGCAGGAGGACCAGCTCTTCCCAGACAACTTTGCAAAGCGCGAGATCCTTTCCCTCACTGTGCTGTGCCCCAATGCTGGCTGTGACCACAAGACGGCGCTCCGGCAGCTCGACGTAAGACGTGGGAGTGGGCCGCTCTTTTGTTGTGAACTGCCCGCCTCTGTTCCCTTCAGCATTCCATGCTGACGTCTGGTTGCCTCTTATGCCCAGGATCACAATGAGCGCTGTCAGTTTGCCATGACCCTGTGTCCGCTCTGCCGGGAGTCAGTGCGGAAGAGTGAGCTGGAGGCTCACACGGCACATCAGTGTTCACGACGCCCGGTCTCATGCCCAAACTGCATACAGACGTTCATTTACGAGGAGACAAAGGTGCCTCCTTCATATATCCTACTGTCTATTACGTAATACACACAGCTTCTATAAAGCCATCTTGGTCTTCTTGTTACCTAGCTGATGCCTGCTTGTCTGTCCCTAGGTCCATGAGCAGTCCTGCCCCCTGGCCAATGTGGCGTGTAAATACTGCAGCATGGAGCTTGTTCGCGACCAGGTGAGAACGCCTGCATCTCCCAAGCCTTCAGTGCTGTTTAGTGGTACTCCTATGCTCTTCCACTAAGTTAAACCCTTTGTGATCTTCCTAACGTTAGCAAATAAACACAAATTCTAGGATATAGATGCTGAAGGACCCAGAGTGGCACGTTTCACATCTCCCTTTCCTTCAGCTGTCATCGCACTGTGACACAGACTGTGTGAAGGCTCCAGCCGCCTGCCCCTTCAGGGACTTTGGCTGTCGGGAGAAGGTGTGTCCTGCGTGTCTCTCTCTGAATGTGACTTTATTTGTATTTTTTAGACATTTAGGCACTAGGTATTTACAGTCTTCAGTGTAGCCCCTTGTGTTGCATTGTCCTGTGTTGTACACATTTTAGGCTATTGTGAATTCATCTTAGTCAGTTGACAATACATTGCATTGCTATCTTAGGGTGCTAAATCTCTTGCTACTCTATGCTTTTATATGGGTGGATGACAGTGAAGCCCACTTGACACTGTGCTGAATTTTGTCCTTTTGAATCACAGATGCAACGCAGCAACCTGGCGCAGCACATGCAGGAGTTCACTCAGCTGCACATGCGCTACATGGCAGATTACCTGCGCAGCCTGAGCCTCAATGGGGCACTGGGGGGGCCCTCTGATGGCGGAGGCGGAGCCAGAGGTGGGCTGGCCTGCAAATGCCTCCAGGAAAGAGTGAACTTGCATGAGACAGTGCAACAGCTGGACGGCAGGCTGGTGCTGCAAGATCAGCAGCTGAGGGAGCTGAGCATCAGCAACGATACGCAGGCTGCCAAACTGGTGGAGCTGCGCAGGCACCTGCGCTCCCTGGAGGAGCTGCTGCGGGAGCTGGAGGCCCAGCAGTGCAGGGGCATCTACGTGTGGCGGGTGGAGGGATTCTCTGCACACCTGCGCAGCCAGGAGTCCAGTCAACCCGTGGTCATCCACAGCCCCAGCTTCTACACTGGCCGGCCAGGATATAAGCTGTGTTTGCGGTTGCAGCTGCAGGCGCCTAGCGCCCCCTGCTGCGCGAACTACATTTCCTTGTTCGTGCACACCATGCAGGGTGAATTTGACAGCCAGCTCCACTGGCCACTGCAGGCCACCATCCGATTGGCCATCCTGGACCAGGTGGAGGATCACCACCACATGGAGGTGATGGAGACCATCCCAGAGCTTTACGCTTTCCAGCGACCTGTCCTGCCTTGCAATCCCAAGGGCTTCGGCTACGTCACCTTCATGGCACTGCAGGCGCTACAGGAGCGGCAGTATGTGAAGGACGACTGTCTGCTGGTGCGCTGCGAGGTCAGCCTGCACTGTGACCGACAGCTGCAGCAGGGGGTGCTCCAGGGGCGCGGCCCTGAGTCATTGCTGTGAGGCAGAGCGGGGGGGTCCCGCCAGTGTGTGAAGGGTAGCTTCAGGTTGGGGGAGGGGGGGGGGGGGGCAACGTCTTTGTGTGGCCCTGCTTTGATGCAATTCTCTCACTAAGAACGTCAAAATGTCCATGTGTATTAGATTCACATTGCACCATTTAAGAAATAGTAACAACATTGTTTTATCTTGTATATCTTTTTAAAAACCTGCCCCGAAACATCACAATAATGTAATAAAGAGCAGGGAGAAATTATATTTTCTTTAAATAATTGTTCTTTTGATATGATTTTTTCAGTAATTCGAGCTCGTCTTATACATGTCAAAGGTCTGTACCAAGACTGCTCAGCACCTGGTTCTCTGAAACTGTATGAACACAAGAGCACTTTTACTATTACACTGACATCATAAAACTATGTATTCATCTTCAGGAGTAATGATCTGGAAATAGAACATCTGCAGTTATGAAACTGAAATATGCTGCAGGACTAATCTGTAGCATTTTGCTTTCATCTTTTGAATTGATTAACATCTAGACACAAAAGCAGTACTAGCAGGGTGTATAAATGGATGCACTATTAACAGTGAGGCAGTGAACATGAGATGTTGGTCCAAAGGCTACAGCTATAGGACTGCAACTGAGGCTATGTATATCTGACATTTCAATGAAGATACCAAAACCGGCACCAGAGACGCAAGACTTTGGTCACAGTAGAGGAAATAAATCAGAAGGCACTGGACTAAAGGAAAACTCTTATATTTCATATAAGGAGGAAAAAACCATCGGCCTTGAAACCAACTGTTATGGAAGCAGTGCAGCACATCGGTGTGGGTGTCGATTCCTGCTTCTAAACACTGACGACTCAGCAGAGAAAGTGTGGGGGCCAAAAGGACGTGACTTCTCGTCGAACATAAATGGCACATAGGAAGGAGATAAGTGCGATTCAGAGAGGCCTCAGTGTCATTTTGAAAGAAGGCAGGAAAACCCACCACTGGGTTACGTCAGTTTCCTGTGTACTGGGCCTGTGTCTCACCATGAAAACTTCAGACTTAAAATTTTACAAAAAAAAGTGTAAACATGGTTTCCCACAGCTGATACATCAGACAAATTTACAAACCTTTACAATAATAGGCTGGTCCCATGGCTCCCTTGTGGGGGGTCGTTCTGCAGCTCTTCCACTATGGCTTTTTTATTGCACCTGCATTCATTAATATATCCATCTATGCACTTTCCACACCTGATTATCCAATTCAGGGTCTTGGTGAGCCTGAAGCCTATCACAAGGAAGCATAGGGCACAAGGCAGGGACTCCCTGGATGGGATGCCAGTCCATCACAGGGCACAGCACAGGGATTCCCTGGATGGGATGCCAGTCCATCACAGGGTACAAGGCAGGGACTCTCTGGATAGGATGCCAGGCGAACACAGGGCACAGGGCAGGGTCTCCCTGGATGGGATGCCAGTCCATCACAGGGCACAAGGCAGGGACTCCCTGGATGGGATGCCAGTCTAACACAGGGCACAGGGCAGGGACTCCTTGGATGGGATGCCAGTCCATCACAGGGAATAGGGTAGGGACTCTCTGGATAGGATGCCAGGCCAACACAGGGCACCGGGCAGGGACTCCCTGGATGGGATGCCAATCCATCACAGGATACAGGGCATGGGCTCCTTGGATGGGGTGCCAGTCCTTCACAGGGTACTGGGCAGGGACTCCCTGAATGGGATGCCAGTCCTTCACAGGGAATAGGGCAGGGATTCCCTGGATAGGATGCCAGTCCATCACAGGGCACACACACATTCATACAATCACGTATTATGGGCAATGTAAAGATACCAGTTCAACTAACCACATAATTTTTGGCTGTGGGAGGAAACCCAAGCAAATATGGGGTGCACAGTCAAACAGAAGAGCCAAGGGCAGGAATCAAATCCCCCAAACTGGAGGCGTGAGGATACAGTGTTACCTATTTGCACGACTGTGCTATCTAATATTTTGATGAAAGCAGATGACAGTGATAAAAATAAAGTGCATAGATATGACTTCACCAGCTACTATTAAGTTCAATTGCTCCTTCCACCCAATGATCCTGAGCTGTAATCAAGCGTTCAGCAATGAAACAAAAAGCAAACGAATTAGTTTATAAGTGAGATCTCAGGCTGCAAATAGAGTGGCTCACCAGCTGATAAACAGCAGCTTTTATTGCCCATTGAAATATAACTACGGAAATTAATTTTTGCAAATAGAAAGGAAAATACACATTTATGCATTTCTGAGTACATAAAATCCAGAACTGATTATAAAAGTTTATTTCCGTGTATTTGTACTGAAAACACAAGGTTTTCCTTAAAACAATTTCATATAGTCATATGTGTTACAGCATGATTCCACAAGTAGAATTATAGATTTATAACGTTACAATTTTTGGAGACAATGGATTAGCAGTCTAGTAATTTGATCCAACTGTACTTCAGATTAAATACTTAAATGACAAAAAGCATTGCAATCTTCATCTTTCAATCTTGGCTTACTTAACCCAAATGTAAAACAGCAGAAAAAATTATTACCATAAGCAGCAGTCAGCATATCATCTTGCATCTTCAAACTGTCAGGGTGATTTTCCAGCCTCCAGTTCTGACACGGCCCCTGGCTGGCCAATCTCGTATCGCTTCTGGAATGAGATGCCTCGCAGGTCGACCTCCACGGAGTGAACGCTGAAATCCCCCAGGCCCTGGAGCACCAAGACGGGATGGTGAAGTTCAACCATGGACAGGAATCCACCATCCACCATTACCCTGCACGTCAATACCCAGCCCCCTCCAATTGGTTACCTGCGTGTTGCAAAGCACCTGCCTCACTCTCTCCTTCTGCATGGGCTCAGAGGTAAGCAGGAAGAGGAAGCCGCCTCCTCCTGCCCCCGCCAGGCTCTGGCCGAGGGCTAAAGGCCGCAGGGCATTCATCATCAGCCGTACTGCTGCAGGCTCGCACCCCGCAGCCATCACCTTCTTCTGCTGCCAGTAGCGGTTTACACAAGTGCCCAGCCTGGGGAGGGATCCTGAAAGGGAGACAGCGTGGGGGTCCTTTGGGTAATCTGCCATTTGTCTGGGCTAATCTGGGGTGATATTGCTCGCCCTTGCTCACCGTCGATGCACGCCTGGGCACATTCCTCTGCATTGCTCGCCAGCTGCCTGATGTTTTCTACGATGGAGGGAAGCCGGCTATACCAGCTCCGCACCACATCCTGTCAACACAGAGCTCACAGCGTTTCAGCTGGCTAAATACCTAATCAGTCTGTGAATTATGGTTTGTCAAAAAGAAAAGATCCTTATCTTACACTAGGCATATTAATACCTAAAATGACAGTCCCAAGAGACTTCTGTGCAATTCACTATTGCCTTGTTTCCACCAACATGGTGCCGGCGCTGGTGCCAGTGGGTTACCCGTGTTTCCACCCGTTTCAAAAAAGAATGGGACAGAAATGTTATGTAGGCGGAAGTGAAAGTAAAGTAAAGGTTATTCTGCTAATGAGGTGGCAAGTTGTTTCACTAGCAGCACCAGCGATATTAGACCAAACCATAATGGTTATGGATTGAATTTTCCTGGCATGGGGAAGGTTCGGGCTGATAGCCTGTCCCATTTTCGCTGATGTTACAGTGCCGAATTCTGAGACCAGCTTTTCTTTGGTGCCGTGCTGGAGCTGTTTTTTCTGGCCCAGGGCCAGTTTTTTGCAGTGGAAACACGTGGGACTAGTTCTGAATTGGGAAAAAGTCAGGCACCAGCACCACATTAGTGGAAACAAAGCATGTGAGGGAACAGCTGTAGCGTTAACCTGCAGCAGATTGCGGGCCAGTCGTGTCTTGCCCGTGTAGACCAGCAGGAGGTGCTGTTGCAGGGACTGCAGAAAGTCCTCTGTGAGATTCAGTTGCTCCACCTGCACCCTCAGTGGTAGGCAGGCACTGGAGCGTGCCAACTTGACTCCTCCCACTAGACCCCCCACCTGGTCCTGCCACCCGCCACCTGCCCATGGAGAGAGGCTGCAGTTAAATGTCACATGGCTTAATAAGTAAACTTATTTACTTATGAAATATGAATATATGAAATAAGCGGTACAATCTTAGATAAGCGGTACAATCTTAGCTATAACACCCTTCATTTTCATTAAAGTTCC
>JAODJW010000007.1:270795-283288 GCA_026777045.1 Hyperopisus bebe
TATATGAAATAAGCGGTACAATCTTAGATAAGCGGTACAATCTTAGCTATAACACCCTTCATTTTCATTAAAGTTCCAGCTCTTGCCTGTGGTCAGGGTCTGTTCCAGGTGCAGAACGGCATGAATGAGGGAGTTTGTGTCTACCGTGCGTCCCATACACCTGTACACAGCAGCCAGCGCTGCCCCGGCCAAGATGCTGCTGGTACCTGAGGGATGAGTAAGCATGCTGGGATGGAGAAGGATACAGTAGAAGGAAGCTTTCATCCTGAAAGTCTCAGCTATCTCGCTTTCGCTCCTTCTTTCCCATTTTGCTCTCAGCTCTTACACTTCACCCACTTGCTGTATCCCCCTCTCTCCTTCTCTGTCTTACCCAGCCCAGAGCCATGGGGGAGGAGTGACCAGCTGTGCAGCTCCAGGCCCCCTCCACAGCCCTGCAGCAGCTGATCAACCAGGGCCTGCTGGGTAGACAGTGTGACCAGACCACTGCACACACATACCGCCTTCAGGAGTGCGCCTGCAGGACAGACAGCAGGGGGCATGACCAAACGGGCTGCAAACACACGCAATGGGACTGGGCTCACTGAAGATGCTGCAGGGCATGCTCACCGGGCGCCTGCGGCTGGCAGTGGTCCTCCAGGTCTCGCAGTGACTCGCACACAGTCTCTGTGGTAACTCTGCAGTCCTGCCCCCCGCTGGTGCTGACCAGAAGCAGCCGAGGCTCCCTGATGCGCCGTGCCCTGGCACCTATTGGCCGTTCTCCATCAACTGTCACAGCCACATTCACCACAGTGCCCCCGCACTCGAACGCGATTGGGGGGGTGTCAGTCCAGCCCCCTAATGAAAGGTAGAATAGAATACAAAATAATCTAAATAGGAATCTAAGAAATAACACTTCCTAGAGGTCTCGGAAGGGGAATATAAAAGTAAAATAGGTTCTAATTTCATCATGCATGACACTCACCTGAGAGATCCAGTCGGGCAGGGCACTCAAACTCCTGCCACTCCCCAATGGGTGGTACCTCACCCTGGCTAAGAGTAACAAAGCGCTGGGCTGACATCACTGCCTGTCGAAGCAGTACTTGTCCCGCCCCTTCATAGTGCCTTGCTGCCCTCACAAGCAAGTCTGGCCTGTTGAGAGAAGTTATGCACACAATGTTAATTCTGGTCACTGGCATAATATCGCATAATAACTAATAAATAATAAGATTCTTCTCTTACCTTTTGAGCCAGTTTTTTCTCTCAGCCGCCAGAGCTTTAACACCCCCCAAAAGGTTCCCTTTCTCCAGAAGACCGAAGGCTGGGGCCCAGCAAGGATTTGCCGCTGGCCCACTTCGTAGACCCCCTTGACCTTCTCCCGCCATACAGCCCAGCACATCTGCCACGCAGGCAAGACAGCGGGCAGCTACACCAAGGTCCTCACTGCTTCCAGCTGCCACTGGACAAAACAAGCACAGGAAGATCCTTTCAAATTACAGAAAAGCAAATATAAACAAAAAAACAAAAAAAATGTCTGGCAAATATGGGCAGAGTGGTGGCTCTGAGGCTAGGGATCTGTGCCAGTCATCAGAAGGTTGCTGGTTCGAATTCTGTGAATGCCAGGAGTGATCCTACTCCGTTGAGGCGTTAAGCAAGGCCCTTAACCTGCAATTGCTTCATCCTGAGTATGATGTTAATCTACATGCAGCCCTGCAAGCAGGTCCTCCAACTTACAGGGAATCTTGCACTGTTCCATTCAGACTAGTGTGGTGCTGAGGTCTCACCCAGCATACAGCTGCACTCAGGCTCTCATCCCTGAGGCGGTTCGTCATGTGGTGGGTGTGGCAACACGCTGTAATCGGCACATGTTCCTTACCTCTACCTCTGTCAAATAGTGACGAAAGTCAACACTGCTTCTCACCTAAGTCCAGCGCTTGCAGCAGATTCTCCTGCTGGCCCCCTAAAACTGCTGCCCTGATGCTGGGGAGAAGGCTCTGCTCGGTTCTGCCGTTCAGAGTGTCCACTGTTCTTCTCTGTGCTGCCTGAAAGAAAAGTTCCCGTCTCCAGTGCAGCTCCTCCTGCTGGTCGGTGCAGGACAGCACCTCTCTGAGAGACAGCTTCCATGCCTCCCTCCACTCCTTCACTCTCCCAGCCCCTTCCAGCAGCCATTCCACCCCTTCCAGCCCCACAGCACCCCTGCTAGGCAGGAGGACGGGGAAAAGGCGGGCATCCAGCAGACATGGAGGTCCTGCTCCCTTATCTGCAGTCCCCCAAATCTCTCCTGGCCTAAAACAAAATGGACTGATTACAAATGGAGACACTAACATTCTCTCACCATCTTACCTTGAATATACAGTTTTTATAGCGATTACAAAAACCATAATCTGTGTTTGTAAGTTTTACTGTTCTATTTTGTTTCTCTTTGTCGGTGATTTGAGCAGGAAAGGGAAGGCAAGCTTAAGCAGAGGCCTACTGTATCCCTGTGCGACTGCAATAGCTGCTCCATTTGTCGTTCAGGAATGTGGCAGCAGGGTCAGCGCATGAAGCCTGAGTGGATGGAACAGGGCAGAGAAAGATCAGATACAGTGTGTATGATAGGGCATGGCTCATAAATAAGGTGTATAACACATTACTGTCAAAAAGCATTCAGTGTAGGGCTGGGCGATACGTCAAAATCTTTTTTTTTCCATATCAAATGATACTGATAATTATCACAATCTAACGAGTCATTATTTCTTTACTTCAATGTTCCATTTTTGCCTAAAAATGCTTTTGATTCAGAATATGAAAAAGGTGACAAATGAACTGCAAACTGAAATCTAATTATAATAATTAAAAATTATAACAAAAATAAACTTTTTCTTGCCACAGGACATAACACTAGAAAACGCTGACAGTATGTTTTGTTTTGAGGCTTTTTTTTTCTGACTGCCTCGCTGTTTGGTCCAGGGAGTGGATTTGACTAGGGCTGGGCTATAGGCCCTAAAAACGATATCACAATATTTTCTGATATTTTCACAATATTGATATTTACCGCAATATTCTAAAAGTCATATGCAGAATTCAGTAAAAAATGACATATGGTTGTGAGTTTTTCAGTTTATGATGACCAAATTGTTTTACTAATACTAATATAATCATGTGACAGGAATACTGACAAATTACCCCAATAAAAGACTCATACCGTGGTG
Source organism: Hyperopisus bebe (assembly GCA_026777045.1). NCBI lineage: Eukaryota > Metazoa > Chordata > Actinopteri > Osteoglossiformes > Mormyridae > Hyperopisus > Hyperopisus bebe. The sequence continues at coordinate 273,963 of JAODJW010000007.1, forward strand.
GTATTCATGTGATAATAGTGCATTATAACTGTTAACTACGCAAGAGAGTAAGTGGTTGGGCTATATCATGATAGTCACAATATTCAAAATGATGAAATCATAATTATGAACATTCATATTATGATGATTTATCAATATATAACCCATAATCCATCCACCCTTCCATTTTCCAACCCGCTTATCCTACTGGGTCACGGGGGATCCGGAGCCTATCCCAGAAGCAATGGGCATGAGGCAGGGAACAACCCTGGATGGGAGGCCAGCCCATCACAGGGCACACTCACACACCAGTCACTCACACATGCACACCTATGGGCAATTTAGTAACTCCAATCAGCCTCAGCATGTCTTTGGACTGTGGGGGGAAACCGGAGTACCCGGTGGAAACCCCACTACGACACGGGGTGAGCATGCAAACTCCACACACATGTAACCCAGGCGGAGACTCGAACCCAGGTGTGGGGCAACAGTGCTAACCACTGCACCACCATGCCGCCCCCTTATATCGCCCATAATATAGCACAATATTTTACACAAGGGATTTTGCATTAAGAAAAAATTAGATGGTGGTGCCAAGTCATAAAAGGGCAACCATAACTGGAGAACTAGAGGTAAGAAGAGCAAAACAGTGAGATATTGCCCAGGTATGTGCACAGCAGATTTCATAGGCACCAGACAATGCTGCTACCTCCAGGTCATCATGCCTTCCCAGTACAGTAAAGACAATGAGTTTCAGGTCTCCCAGTTGTACTCGGTGTCTCTGGATGATGATGTCATTTGGCAGCAACATGCACAAGGCAGAGGAGGTGAAGTCCAAGCCAGACAGAAAACAGCCAGATGGTATTACCACAGGCCCCTGAAAGACAGGAGGAGAGTCTTGAGGTCAAGACTGATTTACGGTGCAGGTCATTAAGAAAAAGATTTTAGAGTAGACTGAGCAGAGCAGTTCCACTGACCTGCAGGCAACAGTGCTGGATAACAGTTCCAGACATAACACTGATGTCTCCCTCCAGCACACTGTTTATCACTTTGCTGTCCTCACTCACCAGCTGCAATTTCTGTGAGGAAGAGAACAATAGTTGATTCAGTGATTAGCATTAATACACCCAATTCAGTGATTAACATTAATACACCCTATTCAGTGATTAGCATTAACACCCAATTCAGCGATTAGCATTAACACACCTAATTCAGTGGTTAATAATAATACTTAATTCAGCGACTAGTATTAATATTCAGAGATGAGCAGAGATTACTCTGACCTGCACATGTGATAAGGTTTCTGTTTTACTCTCTCTCTCTGTAATTCGTCTGATATGTTCATCTCCTGAGACAGTCAAGTAATCGTAGCAGCCATCTGGAACATAGACTGCAGATGCATGCCGCCAAAAATTAGCAACTGCGAAGCAACTAAAACAGTGCAAGTATGACTGTGCTAACAAAACATAGCAGGAGAGGGAGACCATGTTACCCATAGTGAGAGGCATCCCCCGCAGAATCTTCCACAACACTGCCCTGGCACTCCTCACCAGTGCCCCTTGTGGGCCACTCGGGGAAATGCAGCCTTGCCTCTCTCCATCCATGAATTGCTTCTCATTCACATCCAGACACAAGCAAAGAAGGACATCCAAAAAGAGAGAGATCTACCACAGGGAAATTAATGGCAAAGTTAATAAATATATACTCAAAAACCAGACCAGTAAAATTATGAGAAACAACTAATTTAAAATCACAAACAGAAAATAGAGGAAAAGGAGGGTAGCACAGAAGCCAGACAGAGATGGAGCAGCAAAGACCTGTAGGGAAGGGGCCCCAGAGTCCATGCCCATGTAGGTGCAGCCATCCAGGGGGGGGGAAACGTGTGCCTGGAGCAGACGCTCTGAAGCCTGCCTGCAGAAGAACACTGGCCCAGAGACCTGCGGACAGAGGACACCACACAAAGGTGATGCTCCGCCTGCTCTGACATAAATGCGCGGGTGGACCCGAGGGCCAACACTGCTCACACTGTTATGAAACTTCACTTTTAGATTTACATTTTTATCCCAGAAGGGTTAGAGATGGAGGATGCCATTTTTAGCAATTATTATTATTTATAACGTTTACTACTCCGGTCACCCACAAGGAGAAAGAGAGAAGTTATGCACTTACCAAAGGGACTTTGCCATCTGTCTGCATGGCTTGGCGGATCCTGTCCTCGGAGTCCCTGTAAATGATGTCACGCACTCTGTCCTGAAGGAGCAGACAGGCTGCAGTGTTAATCCTGGACTTTCATACCGCTTAAAGTATCACCACCCATTTAATATATCAATATACCAGATCTGCAGCATAAACATTAATAACGCTTTATCACTCATGATGTGGGACGACCCAGGAGCCTGTGTACCTGCCCATCAGTGAGGTAAACCCCATGATTGGTGGCATAGGAGACGCTGCCAGGCAGAGACACCACTCGAACCCCTGAGAATCCCTCCCAGGAAATGGCTGAGGAAGGAAAAACACAGAGAGAGCATGTCAGAGGGTCTCTGCGCCCTGATTCGTCAGACAGGCAGTGTCAGGAGGGACAGCTTGCACACCTTACCGGGGGCTGTGGGCAGGGTCAGCATAGCGTCCGTGCTGCACACCCACACGCCCGGAGGAGAGCCGGGACAAATCTGTCATAAGAAGAACAGAGCAAGAATGTCCAAAGGCAAAGAGTTCCACATCAGTGATCCACCAAGGGGGCCAGCATTACATACATACATGACTGCAAGCATACATACAGACATACATATATACATACATACATAATACATACATACACATACAAATGTACATGCATAGTCTCCCAGTCCAACAGCAACCCCCCAAAAAAACACAATAAAGTAATTCATTGAAATCAACAAATGTCGAGTGCATAAGTACCTGCAGTACCTCCTATCTTTTGTAAATAATGAGAAATGTGACACCAAAGAATATAGACTGCACAGCATGGCAGCTCTCCCGGGACGGCGTGGTGTGCTAGAGCGCCCCCTTCTGACCTGCTTCGTCAGACAGTCCAGCAGCAGGTCCAAGCAGCAGACAGGCTGCTCCACTTTCGCCTGGCTCTGCGCAGGCAGCCAGCTGAACGCCCGGCCGCAGCTGTCCCAGGGAAAGTCCCGACCCTGTACATGACACCACAAGATGCTATGTCTCCCTCCAATTCAATAATCTGGCTAATTACTCCTTCCATGTTTCAGCTCCCCCACTTTTCCCTTCCCTGCCTCCTGTCAACCACTTTTTTCCAGTTCCTCATTAATTTCTTACCGTGTGCAGTATGAGGATGTGGGCATCATCCAGCACATCTGCAGTCACCACCTGGGAAAGCATTCCTCAGTTAAGACCACATCCTCGTAATACCGAGGGCACAACAATGTAGCAGTCTGTCAGTGTCATGCACATGCCCCGCAAAACAACGGCAGAGTCGCTTACAGTGTGTCCTGCCCTGGCGCTCAGGTGCTCAGTAGCCACAAGCAAAGCATTGAGGGTGGCTCCCCCGCTTCCCAGGCGCTGCTGAGGGTCCGACACTGTAAGCAACAGCGCCCCTTGCGGCAGGTGACCGCATTGCTGTCGTAACTCCAGCTCTGGAAGATTAACAAGATTATACAGAATGACGTTCTTTGAATTGCCAATTGACTAAAAATAAAATTGTAATAAGCTTAATAACAAGCTCAGCCATGGAAAAACAGCTGATAATTCTATGGCTTTTCTCATTGCCTCTCAGTCACAGAAATTCTTTCTGATATCATGTAAAACTAAATAAATAAATTTTAACGTTTTAAACATTTTCTAACATGTCTACTTACCTTTTTGAAAGGCATAGACACTGTCCTTGTGCTGGCATGTTAGGACAACAACTGTCCAGTTGAGCGGCTGCAGGTGTGACATGTTTGAATATCCACGGCCTCATAACTGCTCAGTGTCTGATGAATATGTCACGAGGCTGTTTTAGAGGATCCAGGTATAATTTATGGAAGAATTAAAAAAGGAAATGAACATGTGAAACACCATATAAGTGTAGAGGCCTGATCATTTATTATCACTTGAAATAAACTTTAGTTTTCAGTTGTTTTGTCTATAATTTACGCGCAAGAATCTTAGTTTTGTAGGACTATGTGACGCTTTTCTGCTTAATTTTGTAACGAGATTCCAGATGGGGGTTACTTATGTAGGAAATACAAGATTAGATCTAAGCTATTTAAGTTTCCATATATGTCGTGTCCTGTTGTTGCTGCTATTTTTGTCTTGCAATGAAATAGGTAGACCGTTCATGACGACCCCGAAGTAATTTGCCGTGTTATTATTTTTATCTGACGGTTTGTTCGCGAAGTTGTTTTCGAAGCGTAGGGCAGTGATTGGTCAGTGCGTCAAACTTCACGTCAACTGCCACATCCAGTTAATTCGTCAGATATTGAGCTAACTCATTAAAATAAACATGAAGTAAAATACACTAGAAGATTTATCCGACATATTACGCTTCATCATAATCTGAATTACACGTAGAACTAGTTCTTACATGTTTCGAAAATATCTGCTTTTGTTTTCTTACCGTTCATTGCTTTCGAGTAAAGACACGGCACTTCCGGACTGCAATCACGAGAGGGGACGTTCTGGGAATTATGGGTGTTGTAGTGTTATGATAAAGCAGCCTTTATTGGCCATACTACTTCTTTCACTTTGTGCGAATTTGAGCCACATTTTAACGATTTTATTAAGCCCTTTTTTAAAAAAGTTCTTTTAAAAAAAAATACGCAGTTTAATCTCAGTATATTATGTATATAAGAAAAATACAGAAATGCCCAAACCTTTTCCTAGTTACTTCATAAGACCAATACAATGACCTATTTTAGATGCTTGTTAATGTTTTAATAAAAGAACAGACAATCTAGAATACATGTTATGTATTAGTTAGAAGCCTACTTACCGCTTTTATTAAAGATGGTACTCCTTAGAATGTGTAAAAATAGTTGGGTGAATCATTATATTTTAGATCTCATATAGATGTTTAGAATCATCATATTCATTGAACCGATAGTAAAATTAAATTGAAATAGTATAAAATAATTTTTTGTTCTATATTCATGAAAATGTGTTTATCCATAAGAGCACAGATCATTATGTTTGTGTGTCTGCAAGGCAGACCACCCCCCTGTTATCTTTGGTTTCTGGATGTGGCCTGCTATCAGGAAGAGACATCTTAAGCTTCACTGTGCCCATGGTAAGTTTCAGAATAACATTACGATAGAACCAATAAAAAGATAAGACAGATAGTAAGAGGATTAGATAGAACCAACGACCCTTGGCTCTACTTTGGGGCAAGGAACTAATGCAGTGGCAGAAATCACAGGATGCAGAGAATCGGTGTCCTTCTGGGACTGTGCTGCTCTTACAGAGTGAACTTCTCATCTGCCTGTGCACTATGCTTGACCTGCAGACTCAGTTGGACCTTGTGAAGCTCCTCCACAGACAGTTATTTTGACCCTGTCTATTATGGTATAATTCAACTTAGAGAATAGACTGTAACAGTCAGTGACACCATTATGAGGGTGATATCTCTGTTATGTAATTTTTTCTTCTTAAAGGTTGTTGACCTCAGTGACTCACCATCAGAGCACCAAACAAAGCTTTTGTGTTCCAACATTCTGAGAGCAGCTCGGCTTTGGAGTATTTGTCACCTTATTTTTCCATGTATCACAGAATATTTTTTATCACATCAGTTTTGTGTACCATTGTAAACACTTCATCCTGCTCTGCAAACATTATAGTAATTTTAAACCTCCTTATATGTAGAATAAATTGTTGCCTCTCCTGTTCCTGTTCTCTTGATGACCAATAAAGTTCCAAAGTCTGTACTGTGGTCTCTGCTCCCTGTAGAATAACTGATCCATCTCTTTTCCACATCTGCTGATTCAGACGAGGGCCACGCTGACCCTGAAGACTATTTCTGGAAGCACAGGGTGGGGGCAACTTCAACATGGTCCCAGTGTATCGCAAATTACACACTCACACAAACAAGCCCAGAATACAGGCACTTCATAGAAGCCAATCCACCTAACTGCATATTTTTAGACTGCAGCAGGAAACTCACGAGAATACAGGGAACAAACCAGTCACAGAGAGCTTGGGGTTGAAATTGAACCCAGAGCCCTGGAAATGTGAGGTCATAGTGAGCCAGTGAGTCAGTGTACCACCATCTGTAGATTCAGGTACTTTACTGGAGCGCTTCATTGCAGCATGTATATCAATTTTCATTTAATACCCCATTATGCCAAAGCAATTTACACACCATATGATTTTAAGCTTCATTTCTTTAATGCATATCTAATATTAAAACAGACAAAACAGCATGCTGAATAAAAGAGTGAATCTATATTAATGACACAATTAAAACAGTAAAAATGAAAACAATTCATATATTGTTGCAGTTGAAAGATGTACCTATACAGGAAATATACCTATGTCTGATAAGAAAGAAAGAAAGAAAGAAAAACTGGATAGAGTGCACTGCTGTCAAGAGGCCATCATCCTCCGGTCTCTGTTTGTAAGGGGTCATTACCAGCAGGGGGCGACAAAGCAATACAAAGTCCCATCTTGCAAGCACATTTCAGTCGTGTGCTTCACAGGCATGAAAGGCACAATGGGGGACGCTGTGCAGTGCTTCGTTCTTCCATACAGTTAATGTGAAATCGAGAGGACTACAAGTGAGATGCTGTTACTCATCAATGTACTGCATTTCCTTTTTAGCATCAGACCTGGACTGGCTGCTGACTGTGTTCCCATCCGGGCCGCGGTGTCTGGGGCTGGTTCCCCAGGTGCCTGTACAACACGAACACAGAGTAACATCTGTAACACCTGCAAACATCCATGTTTGCATTTTACAATGCTTAATCATTTAAAATACCCTGCGAAGATAAGCATCTTCACCTTTAAACTAGTCATTCCATATGCATAAGAGGATTTGTCTGTATGATATCTGAAGGAAGAGTGACCAAAAAACAGAAGCATGGGTCGCACAGTCAGAGCTGGGGGGCTTACCAGGGGGTACGGGAGCCTCCCTGTCACACTTCAGTGTGCTTTTAGCAAAGCAGTCTGCCATCCAGGACAGCACATCAGAGCAGTATTTCACCTGGAAAGGAGAGGGCTGTTTCTGCCTTTGCTCAGAATTACCACACAACCGATGTGGGTCAAAGCGCAGGCAGCAAGTAATCATCTCACTACCTGAAAAAGGAAAGTTACATCTAACAGCTCACACCTCATTATGTTTCCTGTGTGTAATTTTTGTACCTCAGCTTCCACTGATGACAGGCGCTTTTCCTGTTCCTTGTATCCTCCAACAATCTTCAATAGGGCTTGCATCCTGTATTTAATATAAGTATTTCTAATAAATAAGTTATGTAGGAAAGGGACTCAAATATACTAAAATGTCTAAATAACATAAAAAGCACCTGTATTATGAATATCATGAATGTTGTAGTAACAATGCTTTAAACCCCTAATATATCATTTCAATCTTTGCTAAAATAATAGTGCAAAACTCTAATAGTGCAAAAGTTATTGGATTTTAAGTTGCCTTATATATACTCACTGGCCACTTTATTAAGTACACCTGTTGAACTACTCATTGAAACAAATATCTAATCAGCCAATCATATATCAGCAGCACAATGTATAAAATCACATAAATACATGTCAGGAGCTTCAGTTAACGTCACATCAAACACCAGAATGGGGCAGAAAGGTGATTTAAGTGACTTTGACCGTGGCATGAGTATTGGTGCCAGTCAGGTCCGTATGAACAATTCAGAAACTGCTTATCTGCTGGGATTTTTATACATTATTACCTCTAGGGTTTACAGAGAATGGGCTGAAAAACATTCTGTGAGCGCGGTTTTCTGGATGAAAATGCCTTGCTGATGGTAGAGGTCAGAGATGAATGGCCAGACTGGTTCAGTCTGATAGAAAGTCAACAGTAACTCAAATAACCACTCGGTACAAACAAGGTATGCAGAACAGAATTTCTCACACCTCGAACCTTGAACCATAATGAACTACAGCAGCAGAAGATGCTACCGGGTGCCACTTCTGTCAGTTAAAAGCAAGAAACTGAGGCTACCATGGACACAGGCTCACCAAATTGAGACACAGGAAGATTGGAAAAACGTTGGCTGGTCAGCTGAGACTCGAGTTTTGTTCTTGATGACGAGGCTCCAAACTCTGATACTGACCTAAACATGGCAGTAAGCAACTGACTTTTGGATGGTAGGGAATTTGGTGACAAGCCTGGTTTGGATGAGAAAGAAAATCCAGAAAGGAGGAGACTGCAGATTGGTGCCATTAGATGTACCTTGGTCCCTGGAGAGGGAATGAATGGCGACCATGAAAGGATGCTTGCACACCGAAGTTCAGGAACCTAGTTCCTGGTTTAGAGCCCCTGGGCTGTCTCGACTGGGAACTTTTGTAGCTCCTGGCCACTTCTGTGTGTCGCTGTCCCACCACACAACCGGAATGGAGACTTTTAATTAAATAAGCATGGGAGAGGCAAAGCTCATAGGATAAATTCCATGTGCAATTTCATACGAAAGTACACCACCACCCCAAAGCAATGGAGCATGAACAAGTTGTTTTGTAAGTTACTGGGGGAATTGATCGTGATCAAAATGGAACACAGTCTTTAATTTATATTTAATTTATGCAATCTGTGACGTCTATAATTCATTATTATATCTGGCCAGCAGATCGCTCATTAGTTTTCCACAGAATAAAAACCGATGTAGCGTTATTTAGCTAAAAAGCACTGGCGAGTTTCGGCACCAACAATATTAACCAAAAGTATATTGGTTTTCGATCAAATTTTCCCATGCATAAATATGGAGATGCAAGCAAAAACAGTATTTCTTAATGCATTTAATGTAATATGCTGGACATCAACAGACATATAACTGTATGTTCTTTTGTCAGCTTCCATCCTGCCTAAGTGGAGGAATTCTCCGCTAGATATTTGTAGACATGTCCAAAGTAGAGCTCTGGCAGGGACTTTGTTGTATTTAGCAACTGAAATACTGTGGCAGGTGCTGTATAGGAATTTCAAATGCCACTTTCATCATATTTGAAATATCACTTGGTGACCACACTTAATGACCACAGTGTAACCAGCTTTTAATGGCTACTTCCAGCAGGATAACGCACCATGTCACAAAGCTCATTTCTCAGACTGGTTTCTCACACATAACAATGAGTTCAATGTACCCAAACGGCCTCCTCAGTCACCTGATCTCAATCCAGTAGAGCTCCTATGTGATGCGGTGGAACGG
>JAODJW010000007.1:287692-298194 GCA_026777045.1 Hyperopisus bebe
AATGGTTGCATACTCATTTTCAGTGAGGTGGCTGTCATTCCTTCATGCCGTGCTCTCCCTTACCGAGTGCATACTGCCCGTACTTGGCTTCCTTCATGCAGCGCTCTCCCTTACCGAGTGCATGCCTTTCGTACTTGGCTTCCTTCATACTGCGAACTCCCTTACCAAGTACCATGCTTCTCTTACTTGGCCTCCTTCATGCCACGCTCTCCCTTACCGAGTGCATACTGCTCGTACTTGGCTTCCTTCATGCTGCGTGCTGACTCAGCTTCTGACTCAAGGTGGGTCATTTCCTTCAAGATCTTACAGCCAGCCAATGCTGCTGCAACTGCTTCTGGGCCCTTGGAAACAAAACGTCCAGCTTGTGGCAAAATATTTCACATCCGCTTATAGTTCAACATTGACGTCATATTTAAAAAACTATTACAATTTTATGAATTCAGAAAAAGTCTTCCTCACTCTTCATACTCGCCTATTAACATGTTTTAAAATGTGAATCATGTTACCAAATGTCCTGATTTTGCTGAGTTCGATGTCTCCCTGGGTCAACAAATGAGGGGCTTGCATTTTGCATTAATTTGCATGACATCACCACATAAAAATTAAAAGCACTGTTTTCTGTTAAGCTGTAAGGTGCACAGATTTATAAAGTACCTGTTTTATTGTGTTTACCTTTTATTAAGGGACATGTCTTAGATAAACACAGACAAAACATAGAAGCATGTTTACCTGTAAAGGCTGTACAGAGCCATGTGAGGGTGTGTATTTATTTCATGATGATGATCCTAATAATAATAATAACAACATTAATAAGGACTGAACCAAGAATTTTCCAATCACAGGCACAGGGGCGGAGCCTGCTGAGCCACACATGGCCTCCAGTTCAGTGGCTGGAAGTCTTGAGTTTGAAAATGATAAAAAAGGGATCAATGTGGTGATGTCATATGATGAAGATTGTGATTATTAAAGAAGTGAAATTCAAGGCCCTCCCTTGATGAACCAAGGACACATCAAACTTGGCAAAATCAGGATGTCCACCAAATGTCCACATCATGTACTACAATCCAGTAGGTTGTACGCATGTTACAGCTTTGGCAGCCTAAAATATGGTAATGGTGCTGGATTAGCAGGCACTGGCTCTGGCTCACCATGGCCCAGAAGTAGTAGGCCATCTGCTGCCGGTTCTGCAGCACAGCCCACAGGAACAGATCCCTCCAAGGATGCTCACAGTGCTTCTCCAGATCAGGGAGGTTCTTAGGTCCATGAGAAAGCAAGCTCTTGCTCCCCTTTTCCTGGGACAAATCATTCATGAGTGTGCTTGTTTGATATTAAACATATATACATTATTTGCAGCGTTTGACCCGACCGTGGCCATGTACCAGATAAGTTCTTGCAGTTTACTTCAAATACTGATCCATTTATCAATCTATGATCAATTAATCCTTTTACAAGATGATTGTACATCTGAATGTTTTCAGCATATGATCTTCAAGTGGATGGTTAACTGCTAACATCTACCTCTAGCACATAGTGCTTTTTGACAGAAAGGTATTATTGTAACCCAGACACCTATGATTAATGAATCCATTCCTAATGGATCACTTGGCCTACTCACAGTGGGCAACTTTTGGTAGAAGCCCTTGCAGGAGTCATGGAGGAAATCCTTCAGCACCTTGGAGACCTCGTGCAGCGTGAAGCGCGGTTGCCGCTCCCCTGGCTCACTGTGCGCCGGCCCGGGGGTGCGTGCTGTAGCCAGCAAGAGCTGCTTCTCTTGGTGCTTTTTCAGCAGAAAGTAGAGCAGACTCTTCTCTGATATCGAGCAGTACAGCTCCTGCAGCCGGCCATATGTGAGAAACTCCCCAAGGTTTACCCCATTGTCAACGAAGAGTTTCACAAAATCCGGCTTGTCATTAACTAGAGCATCCATCATGACTTCCTCCAGGTCACATGCCTGTTGAAATCAGAAACAGAATTAAACCTTATTGTCCAAGTATGCAACACATACAGGGAATCTGTTACCTGCTGGAGCTGTATCTCCTATTGCAATGTTTAAACAGACATATAAAGGTTACAGATAAGAGAACCAGAAAAAAATTCATTCTTACCCTCCACTCCACATCACCATTGAAGATCTCACTCTTTGCAATGTCCACCCTATTCCAGGCAACTGCTAACTTCAGCTCATCTAAGTAGTCCTGTGCCTCCTGGCTCTGAGCTTTGCAAGCTGACATACGGTTGGGGAGTTTTGGGTAGAAATGTTGAAGTGTTGACCAATTGTGATTGGTAGATAATTAAAATGACCATTCATAAATATTTTTAGTCAGTTTTGACCATGTAGATAAGATAAAATAAGATTAAAGCTAAAAGTTAAACTAATTTAAAGTACTAAAAAGAATATATTATATAAATATGCAATTTGCAAGTATACTTGTGTGGTTTGCATATAAATAGAATGTATATTGTTGTAAAACAAATGTTAAGAACAATGCTACTCACCCTTAACTAATGCCTTAAGGATGACGGTGTCAAGATCAGAGCATTCCTGTTCCGGATCATGTACTGTCAACAAGTGTCCATGTTCTACAATCTTCTGAATCTAAATAAAAAGTAATAACAAAATGTCTGTGGAGCAATTTTGCTTATGCGATGGAGAGTGATGAGCTGAATCCCTTACCAGCCTGATCCAAGCTGACATGTCTGCGGTTTCCAAGCCTGTGTTGAAGGTGTCTAGCAGTAACTCCTCCACGGTCTCTGTGTCCCAGAATCCTTTGTTTATTAGTGTCACTAGGATGTCTGCCACGCCCCCCGAGCCTGCCAAGATCAGCCAGGGCGTTGAGTTCAGGATCCCCTTGTACATCCGCTATAGATGGACAGTGCAATATGGTTTCAGAACACTTACGGGGTACACCAAAGCCACTTTTTGTTTTTGTGAATGAAAATACTGACCTGGAGGATCTTTGGTTCTCCATGCACCAGTAAGCACAACACTGGAATCTCAAAGCTTCCAGTCCCTAGCCAGAGACATATATAGATGCAAAATGTGCCACACATTGATAATAACAAGACAGGTATCCTTGAAGCACACACTCATATTGAGACATGCTCACCCCCATATCCAGTGCGCTGTTGGGAGATGTAAGTCAGCAGTTTGACCATCATCTCACTTGTACTGCCCGGTGTCTGCAAGTCTTCCTCCACCAGGACAAAATGGGAATGGTGACAGTCTAGGCAATACACTGTTCCATGAGGCAGGTCTTCTGTTGGATATGCCGCTGGTTGGTCAGGCTATAGTTAAATAGTTCAGCATAAGTTCAAAGTTATAACCTATGTGATGAAAACTCTAGATTTGATAAGTCTAGATTTGTCCACTCATACAGACACATTAGTCCTATCAGGACAGTTTCACACAAGTCCATTCAAGGCTGATGCAAAAGGGCGCACATCAAATGCTGATCTCACCTTGCTGGAGAGCAACAGATCTCTGTTATGGATCATGGTCCAGGGGGCGATGCCAATGGCCACCACCTGGACCTTTGAGGAGGTACTGGCGAGGGAGTGGTCTCGCACTGCCTGTCCTAAATGCTTGGTGATGCCAAATCTCAGGCCATTGGTGAGGATCCAAGCACCTTAGGGAGCCAAATATTTAGAAGTTACCTTCAAATCATTCCTCCACACTTATCAAGAATGAGGACGATGGGAGACATTTTTACTGGTTTAACTGTTGGTTTTTCCTCTTGTTATAAAGACAAACTTATGACAAGGAATTGAAAGAAGGTGAAAGACAAGGAATATTGCAAAAAGACAGATCAAAGCAAGGGAGTTTAAGCAAAGTGTGTATGAGGAGGTCAGACAAAGCAAGCTGGTCTATGAGGAGGTCAGACAAAGCAAGCTGGTCTATGAGGAGGTCAGGGAATGCAAGCTGGTCTATGAGGAGGTCAGGGAAAGCAAGCCGGAGGCGGCAGATCGAATGGTCTGAGTGAGTCTGCTCCCCAACCTGTGGTCTGAGTGGCTTTCACCAGCCCCTTTCTGACGGTGTCCCTCAACCAGGGCTTCATCTGTGCCAGTTCATCCCCTCCCACCAGGGACACCACGAGGTGGGGAGGGGCCAGCCCCCACTGCTCTATGAGTAGCTGATAGATGAGAGCAGGGTCCGTGGAGCAGCGGACACGCACAAACTGCCCCAACGATAACAGTGTTAGGAGTCCAGGAACAATAATGTTCTTCTCATCAAAGCCTAATTCACATCATTAGCAGAAACATGACAACCTTCTGATTGTGAGTGCGGCATTTATATCACTGTAAAATCTCATGACAGCAATCATAGGCTCATGACTGAAATCAGCTACAGGGACAGTACAGCCACGTGGAGCCGGTCTGGTGATCACATGCCCATAGATTTTAGTCAAATCCTGATGTCCCCAGCTATAAGGAGAGTACAGCCACATGGCGCCAGTCTGGTGATCACATGCCCACGGATTTTAGTCAAACCCAGCTGTCCCCAGCTATAGGGAGAGTACAGTACAGCCACATGGAGCCGATCTGGTGATCACATGCCCATAGATTTTAGTCAAATCCAGCTGTCCCCAGCCATAGGGATAGTATAGCCAAATGGAGCCCATCTGGTGATCACATGCCCACGGATTTTAGTCAAATCCAGCTGTCCCCAGCTATAGGGAGAGTACAGCCACATGGAGCCGGTCTGGTGATCACATGCCCACAGATTTTAGTCAAACCCAAGAGCTGGTTGCTGACCCCTGTCCAAATTTACTTGGTTTATTTCTTCATTTTGGCTCACGCAGTCCCTGAGGCAACTGGAGCCTTGTTAAAAATAAAAGTCATTGAATTCTCAGGCCTTTGGGGCCCTTACAGCATAGCTTTGAGGTTGTCTTTATGAGTATTTCATCCTACCCTTTGTTTTGTGTTTCTGTGTTGCCTTCTGGCTTATGAGCTGCTGCAGTTCGTAACGTAGTACCTTCCCCCGCGTTCTATTGGAGCCTGTGAAGTCTATGTCTCCCACGTGTCCCGCGGCCAAGCGCACACTATCCTGCAGCTCGCCTTTCCTCTGGCTAAGCGCCATCTTCTCCATCCCTTCATGCAGCAGAGAGAAGCAGCGGCACCCCGGCACTGTTCTGTGGAGGCACGTGAGCAAATACACACAGACACACACACACAGACACACACACACACAGACACACACACACATACACACACAGACACACACAGACACACACACACATGCACGCACACACACACATACATAGACACAAAAACACAGACAGACACACACACACACACACACACACAGGTCTGAGTCAGGGAATGCAAATGTGAGACAATGGGATAAATCAGTGGTTTGAGGGGCGGGACCGGGACCCCCCCCCCCAGGAGGTCGACAAATACTTGGGAGGGGCTGCGAGATGATTTTCCAAATATGCTAAAGCGAGTTTATTTTATTTTAATTTTATTGGTTGCAATCCATTAGCAAGTTTTATCATTTAGCCCCCACCCAGTGAATTTTAATTGTTTCAATAGCTGACTAATGCTATTTGGGAGATCCCCAGACAATAAGTTTGACAACCATTGGTATAAATAATACTGTTGAGACTGTCAATGCAGGCCTGAAGTCCCACTCACTCACTGTGGCCCCCGAGTCATCGTCTTCCCACATTTTCTGCACAAGTTTTGTTGCTGGATCAAACCCTGATGGCACAACACACACACACACACACACACACACACACAAAAAGCCACATTGTCAGGATCATTAAATTAACATTTACTACAAGCACCCATCAAATAAACAAGCCAAAAGAAGTGATGCCCTGGTCATACATTCACCCTCAGGAGCCTCGCTGCTTATGTAAAGCAGCAGAGAAGCACTTGGCTTGTTTAAGCAGGCTGGTTCGTTTCAGTCCCTTTTTCCATACATGCAAAGGAGCTCACTTTTCACAAAGCCTTTCCAGGTGAGCTGGGGAATTTGTTTGCATCCCATTTTGCGTGAGAGAGCAGGTGACAGATTGAATGTGAAAACAATTAACCAAACAAGGAATGGA
The DNA here is from genome assembly GCA_026777045.1 of Hyperopisus bebe. Classification (NCBI taxonomy): domain Eukaryota; kingdom Metazoa; phylum Chordata; class Actinopteri; order Osteoglossiformes; family Mormyridae; genus Hyperopisus; species Hyperopisus bebe. Next base: position 293,746 of record JAODJW010000007.1, read on the forward strand.
TTGCACAATAAACCAAAAAACACCTGGATGATTACTAAAATCAGGACATAAAAAAATAACATAAAAACAAATGTGATACATTCTATCCATATTATTACACCTTGTGCACAAAAATAACAATAGTAATGAAAATAATAATAATAATAGTCTATGAAAGCAACATAACAAACAGTATATATACACCACCAACTGAATATATGTACATATACGTTATGATAATAATACATAATAAATAATACAGGAGATGGCAATATTATGCTTAAGACCCTGATACAAAAAATGCAGAAAGGGTGAAGCTTAAGGCTTCATTGACCAAAATGACTATAACAAAGGGGTTTATAGCCTTTTGGGATGTGAGCCAACAACCTTCATTTTTTGTCTGTGTACTTAAAGGCCACAATACTGGCTGCTGGTACTAGTGGACAATTATAAATGATAAATTTGTTTGACCTCATAGAGAATCAGGTAACGTCTAGAATGTGGTAGGCAACCGTGATCCTGGGGGTACCGGTATCCGGCAGGTTTTCTATCCTACCTGATGAGTCAGTCTCTGCCTGATATCAGGTGTGGTTCATCAGAGACCAGGTAGGATAGAAAACCTATTGGGTACCAACACTCCAGGATCAGGGTCGAACTGTGGAGCAGGATGTATGTGTGAAGCCTCAAATGCAGCATGCTCAGTTTAAGAGTCAAGTTGAATCTGCGGTCACAGAAAAAAGTCTGGGACAGGTCCACCTGTGCCCATGATTTGAAGGTTGTGACCTCATCCAGTATTAAGGGCTCCGGCTGACACTCAGGTTATCATACACATGCATGTCACAAAACGTTTATGCATTAACACCAGATCATGTAAAATGTCTATTGTTCACTGTTTTCAAGAGCTTCATCGGCGAGTTTCATAAATAACATTTAGTGTGACCATAACTCAAGCAGCTTCATCTGCGAGTTTCATAAATAACATTTAGTGTGACCATAACTCAAGCAGCTTCATCGGCCAGTTTCATAAATAACATGGCCACTTTTAGTGCGACCATAACTAAAACAACACACTAATATGTCGCCTGCAATTTCCCTTCATGTACATGTGTAGACACACCTCTATCACCTAAAACACAATACGGAGTGCCGTCATGGACTTTAAACAGATCCAAATACAGGAGCTCTGATACAAGGTAAATATAGCAAAACAATATCATACCAGAAGTAGATAGAAATTTTTCAAGATTAACTACCCATAAAAATGGTCATTTAAAATTTACACATTTGTGTACTAATTTTGAGGATGTTTAACTGTATAATACTGTGATAGCAAAATACTGTGATAGCATAATACTATGATACTTTATTTGTATATTCCATATATTTCCACAGTATTTCCAGTCTTACATGCTAGAACAACCCCACCATTAGCCTGAAGCTCAAACATGCTTTACTGGCCTTGATTTGAAAATAATAAAGAACAAAAGCACCTTCATAAAAATATCAGAAGACACTCCCAACAGTGGCCACTGTAACGTGAACTCGTTCTTGTTACTGTACTACCTCCAATTGAACGCAAAAGACTATAAACACCGAATGAAAACCTGAAAGGATGAGGTCTGTAAATGTGCTGCGGGGTGAGGACAGCACCTACCAGCGGGGTGCCCTTTGCCTCCTCGGGCATGTCCGTGTACCTCACTGTCGACTCCCACTCTGCGACTCCCACGCTGCGACTCCCACTCTGCGACTCCCACTCTGCGACTCCCACGCTGCTCCGCCCGAGCTGCTGACCTGTGGCCCTGCACGGCACGCTCTTATCTTACGTAGGAAATGTAGCACAGGTGACCTCAGCCAGGAGAGGCACAGGCTGACTCCGCACCCCTGTGATGTCATTCTCAGGGCAGCTGATGGCCCAGCAGCAGTGCAAACACGGCTCGCTTCGCCCAGGTGAGACGTCAACATAATATTTGCTTTGAATTCTGTAAACTGTGTCTGTGACTTATACACACTGACTAAGCATAGGTGAGACTTTCTTAGTTTTATTTATTTAATTATACAGACATTTTATACAAATAGAATCAAACCTCTCTTTTCAAGTACGTGAGAATAAAAAATATACTATGATAATTTAGCATTAATTGGATTTGAATTTTCTAGGCTGGACATGATACAGCAGTTGAGTGTTAAATGGTTTATTCACTGAAGCCGGCTACATGCAGTCATACTGTTTGCTTTTTCTTCAGAGGGATTTGATCCATCCACAACTAGACATGGAACATGGAAAACTTGGCATGTAGGTGTTGCACCACAGGCAAAGGGAATTAAGGACAGGAACAGGGCCACCAAACCCAATGTCAGCATGTCACACTTACTGAGTACATCCCATGCTTATAAGAGCACCGTCCTTTCAGTGCAATTTGCATGACTCTTTGCAAACAAGTACTTGCTTGGTGCTGCATTGTATTGACACTAAGACCACAAAAGGACATATAGCCTATTGTTGGTGTATTTGAATGGGCGTCTCTAGTGGGTTGACAGGAATAACCGCCTGTATTCATGGGGGTGCTCATTTGTGTCTATGGCATGCATGCACTTATTGTGATATGCTCCCTTTACAGTGAACTGCCAAGGGCGACAGATGTTGCTCGGGTATAATGAAGGAACGAGCCATTGCCAATAAGTCTGAATTTGATACTGGTTCTGGACCCACACATAATACAATGATGCTATCTTTGATAGAAGATCCACAGGTCCTGAAATTTAAAGAGAGAAGGACAGTGTCAGGGATCAGGGCGGATTTGGGGCGATGGCGAGGCATGATGCAGGCAGAGAGGTGAATGACCCACTGGCGACTCAAAGGCAGGGGTTTATTAAACAAAGACAGGAAACACTGGGAAACACTACAAAACAAAATCAGACCACAAGGGGTCAAAGTAAAACAAAGACTAATACAAATGGGTCAGGGCAACAAGAGGCAGGCAGGCGAGCAACAAATAACACAACAGATATACACCACTGGCATATAGACCTTCAACAACATACAAACAATGAACCACTGTGGAACTAAACTCAGACTGGAACTTAAATATGAAAACTGAACTGAGTAACGAGACAGCGGGAGTGAGACATAGACACAGACAATTAACCAGTCGGGGAGGGTGCAGGACAATGAGCAATCAGGAAAACACACAAGGTGCAAGACCCACCCCCAGTGGAAGATAAAGCTCTGGTCTTTTTTAACAGCACTGACTTGTTCACATCATCGTGAGCAAGATATGAATGTTGAGCAGCTCCCAGCCAGCGTTTTAGCATCGCTGCTGAAGTCTGAATATCACAGTGCATAGCAGAGGGCAAAAGCACATTAGTTGATGTTGTGTTGGAATTTATTGAAGATCAGCAGTAGAGTGCTGGTGAGGCATGGATTGAAATGTGGAGTTTAAATCTAAGGCAACTATGAGCGCAATGACAAGGTCTGGCACTGAAATTCTGTATGGCGTTACCAGTTCAATTCTGCACATCTCTGTATAAATCATTTTAACGCTGCATATGGCAGAGTGATGTCCCTTTTAACCCCAAGTGCATCTCACTGGACAAGAGTGTCTGATATATATATAAGTGAAAAGAAAGTACATACATACCTGGCCAGCCATGTCAGTAGCATGCAGAGTACATGTGCTGTTGTACTGAGACTTCACAAACATTGTCTCTATATAACTCAAAAGAGTATCCTTTTTTAATTAAAATGATGACTTGACGGTGTCATTTTGTCCTGCAGAAACTCCTGCAGATGTTGCATGTTCAGCTGACATCCCCTCCCCAACCCCATCTCTCACCTCACATTTAAGCCCCTAATGATCAATAAGACATAATCCTGCACCCTGCTGCCTGACACTCATGGCCGACTCCAGCTATAAGCAGAATATGCAGTTTCCCCCGAATTACCTGCATTGCAGAGGAAGTGAAATGGTCATCAGCATCCTTGGTGAGCAAAGCTTTGCCTCTGGCAGGGCCAGTCCTGGCAGTACGGTGCGATTTTGGGCGTCATGCCGCAGGCCCAAACTTCCCATGTGTCCTTCCAGTGCAATTTTGAGCATCATGCTGCAGGTGCTAACTTCTCATGTGTCCTTCTGGTGCGATTTTGGGGCGTCATGCCACAGGCCCTAACTACTCATGTGAACTTCCAGTGCGATTACAGATTCAGATGAAGATTATTTAGACATACAGATCAATTATACCAGGGTTTCTCAATCCGGTCTCTGCAGATCCCTAGACTGTCCACGTGTTTGCTCCCTCCCAGCTCCCTGTCAGACAGTCCACATTTTTGCTGCCAGCTAGGGGGGAGCAATTATAAGAACATAAGAACATAAGAACTATACAAACGAGAGGAGGCCAATCGGCCCATCAAGCTCGCTTGGGGAGAACTTAACTAATAGCTCAGAGTTGTTAAAATCTTATCTAGCTCTGATTTAA
>JAODJW010000007.1:299994-315150 GCA_026777045.1 Hyperopisus bebe
ACACCTGCTTCACTGTCCTGTGTAAACGGGGGCCATGGCAGCATTCACTGTCCTGTGTAAACGGGGGCCATGGCAGCATTCACTGTCCTGTGTAAACGGGGGCCATGGCAGCACACCTGCTTCACTGTCCTGTGTAAACGGGGGCCGTGGCAGCATTCACTGTCCTATGTAAACGGGGGCCATGGCAGCACACCTCCACACCTGGAGCCAAACCTGCCTGTGCTGGATGGAGGCAAGCTTGCATTTCCTGATATTCAGGTGGATTATCCATCCATCCATCCATCTGTCTGTCTCTATCACCCCCAGAAATGATTCACAAGCAGTAGGGGCCACTGAAAGTTTTCAGTGTCACTGAAACCAAAAGTCATAAGTGAATTTCATGAATTCTATTAGAAGCCAAGGAGAGGAACCAAAAACTCCCAAGCAGTGAGAAAAAAACCTCTGGGGGTCCAAGGTTAACTGGCTGCATCACCCCCCCCCCCCCCCAAAAAAAAAAAAAAAAAAAAAAGAAACAGTGGGCTTGCTTGCTAAAATCAAGGTGTAAAGTGTGATTAAAGCCAAAGTCCATCACTGAATCAGTTTCCCACGCTGAATTATGCAGGGTGCCGATTGAAGGCTGCACCCACGATGTTACTGCTCGTAGGTCACACCCACAATGTCACCCTTCCATGGGACTGAACCGGGATTCCAGCTTCAGATATTTTCTGTAACAATAACTATTGTGAAAAATGTACATCATTGATTCAAATGAATAGTATCTAATGTAAAATATCATATATTGATGGTGCCATTAATCTAGTTATCTATCTGTTTTAGGGGGTGTGTATATGTCCTCCAGTGTAAAGACAAGGAACCTTAGCCTTGCCCTCTGTACTGTCTAGGAGGGGGTCCAGCTCAACAACAATGTTCAGCACAAGTGATTTGAGGGATGGAAGTAACAAGAAGTAAATCAGGTACATGTACAGAGCAACGTCGCATTTCTCACCAGCAGGGGGCAACATTTAATTGAAAACAACAGTCAAGTAAGGAAATTATAAGAAATGACAAAAGGCTGACTAAAATGACATTAGTTACCTGCACAACTTTGACTACATGTCACAGTAGTCTTGCTCTTTTGCTTTGTTATGATCAAATTACTAAAAGCAAAATATGTCACTTTGCCTTAATTGTGATAGAACTTATTAAATTACCAAACGTAACATAAACATGAACAAATCTATGGCAGAATATGCATATTGTAATTGATCAGAAAAACGTGATTAACAACGGAGTATTACTCGAAGGTTCCACCAAACGTGTGCCCTGACTTCCTGATTTGTCCTATATGATCATGCTAATTAAGGTAGCTCAGACGATTGGTAAGCAGAAATTGGCGTTATACTGTACTTCCTTGTAGGCTGTCACGGAATCATAAACAGATGTTAACGGATATATGCCTAATTAGAATCATAATTTTGGGTTGTGTTAAATATATGATATATAGATACAGCAGGGTTACGTCTATTATTCATAATAATCGACAGTTAAGAGTCTATGTTTACACGGGGTGTTTTGATAAACATTTGAAGTCATTCGATTTAATTCGGCCTATTTATTTTCTATGAAAAGTTTCAGATGTTTTACAGAAAAAAAATCAACAAAGGAACGTGGCATATTAGGAAAGAGAAACGGGCCAAAATCTACGCATCGCACTGTGAAGGACCCTCGGCATCAAACAGAAATTACCAGCCGTGTTAGGATTAACCAGACTACTATAAATATTTAGCTATCGTGCGCAGAATATGGGCTATAAAATTAATTGCCAGAAGGCCACATTATGAAACTGAAATATTTTGTAAAATCACAGTTTGAACTTTCTAGGGCTTGGGAGAAATAGTCTACGTGTTACAGTCGGAGATTACCTGTTTTTTCACGGAGGATATATGCTGTCTCACGACCTGGCAACCATACACTGAGAAGGTCGAAAATAGTTACTACTCCCAAGGCACTCAGAGCAGAAGGCGTAACCTGCTTTCAATGGCCGGGCAGAGATAGACCAATGGCTGGCTTCGCCGATGTGGCAATTCAGGCTTACACACCTTACGGACTTTAAATACGAGATCGTCGCTTAGATTGGACATACATTTAAATGCTGCGTTCCGCAGAGACAACAGTCAGAGCAGACTGCAAAGAAGGACATATCCGCAGCTGGCGAGACTCCGTCAGGAAATCCAAGGCTACTGATTTTTAAGACTACCACAAACATTTGTTTTTCCCCCGCTGGACTTAAAAAATCAAAATGTCAAATGTCCAGCTTTCTAGCACTACCCTGGATTGTCTCGTTGCACGGAGGACCTTCCATCTCCATGCCCGTTCCAGTGTTTGTAGGAATCTATTCGGGCCAGTGGACCACGACGAGTTAAACAGTGAAATGAAATCTAAACTCCGGGAGCTCTCAGACCGGGACAAGCGCAGGTGGAACTTTAATTTTGAGACCGATACACCTTTGTCTGGAGAATACAAGTGGGAGGAAATCCCGATGAATGCAACGCCTGTCTTCTACCGGGAATCGCAAAATGGGAAAGCGGGGAATACTGTGCCAGTCAAGGGGAAAGAGTTTTTGGACGTGATTCAGAATAACTGCGCCTCACTTGATGTGCCTCACTCCCCTGTGGTGGACCGCTTGTGCAGCTCCGAAGTCACCCTACCCAAACCCAGTGAAGTAAACCAAGAGAATTGCTCGGATAAGATCAGCTCAGAAAAAAATAAATATAAAGCCGTCTCTTTCAAAAGAACGTTATCTGCCATCATGGAAACTCGTGCCACGGCACGTATGACAGGTATAAACCTTTTTAAAGATGTAATTCTTTAATTGCCTAAATTAAATGGCCGTGTGGTGCGTTCTCGAAAAATTCTACTTACAGTAACGGTGACATGATGTTGTTGTATTAATAGTAGTAGTGGTAGCAGCAGTAGTAGTGGTTGTAAATGATCTACTTTTATCCCCTCCCCCACAGATTATTACGCTATAAAGAGAAGAATGACTGATGTGAAGCCAAACGGACACTCCTCGCCTCATTCAGCTCAAGCAATTCCCGTTGAACTGACGCCACGCAAAAGGATTCGTTAATTGTGCATACAGTGCCAGTTTTGTTCTCCTGTATCTAGTTACCTTCATTGGACAGTGTTTAACTGTGCAATTGTATTTTCATTTGAATGTTTACACTGGCAAAAATGTACATATAAATCAGTATATTGTGGGTTTGTGTCTAATAACTTATATAAATGTATATAGGTTTTATATACAGGTTATTTTTAAACTAAGTTTTAACTTATATTATTTATGTTGCAACATATTTGCAAATACGTGTTATAGCCAAAGTTTTATACTTTTTGTAATTGGTAACAATGTAGCTGTCGTTTGAGTTTTGCTTCTGAGCCGTTTGATATGTCGATGCCCATTTACCACATATGTAAAGCGATATTTTGTTTAACACTGACTCTGGACTTTTCTTTAACACATCGTTGTTCTGGCGTTGCCTTGCTATTTCAGTACTGGATTGATGAAACCTGCCCATAAGCCTGCCCTGCCAGACCTATCCAGCAATACATCAACGCTGTAAACAGGCTACTTAATTCTGTCCCAAAATATTTTTTTTGTAGGTCCGAACTACATGATAATATATTTCATATTTGCCATTCTCAATTTATCCAACGGCTCATTTTATTTACTTTCCGAAAGTTACGTTGCGTTGAACGTATATAGCATCCAAATCCGTCGATTTGCTATGAAATCACAAATAAGTGTTTGGCAATAAAATTTCCCCAACAGTAATAAAACTACCTCTGTTGTAATAATACAATAGCCTAGGCTTATATTAATGAAACATTCCAAATCTGCATTCTTCAACGGATACACTGCCTATAGCCTAGCGCCTTCAAACATACAGTTTAGCTTCAGATTGCATTAATTGTTGACATGGATTCTTGAAATAAAAATTTGAGGACGATTTCCTTAATAAATCGAAATCTGTCTTTTTACATTTATATTTTGTCATTTCAATATTTTGTCATTTCGATATTTTTGATTAATAAAACACACACAAACGCGACATTCACGATGATTAGGCGTTATACATAAAATGTACTTTATAGCACTGGTGTTAGCGGAAATAAAACGACGCGTGAGGTTTTGCAAAGAATTAGGCTATATGCAGGCCGGTAAAACTATTCAATCAAACGATTGTTTTATGTTCGCGGAATACAGCACTGCATCAATTTGTATATTAACTTTGGAAAAATAACGTATATCAAATTTGGATTACACCACGAACTACACAGCTGGAACACTAAAACCGGTAAGCTTTTAAATGTGACATTAAACGTTACATTACACAGACCTATTATCGTGAAGCTGCTACAAATAATACACCTTTGTTGCAACAGTAGCGTCATTTAATCAATTTTTGGTTGGTCTGAAATGTGCTGTACAGAGCACCTGGTTCGTTTCACTTACAAGAAGATCTACAGACCATTAAGTTTGTAATAGAAGCAGTAGCCATCTACTGGGGAGACCACTCGAAATCTCTCTAGAAACTAATTTTAAAGATGTATATTTCTGCCTGGGTTTGTATTTTCAGGTAAGCAGACACTGTAATAGGCTACAAAGGCCGTACTGAATGAAATTATTCACGTAACGTGGTTTTCACTGCAGTCTACATTTCAGAATAAAATGTTGGAGTTTAACAGGATACAAAATTAGATGCAAATATTAATTTAAAGTGAATCTTCATTATTACTTAAGAACTGTATAAAAGCCGCTATAATGTGACAAAGCAGAAAGTTAAATTGCTTTGCAATTGTGGCCTTGCTTCATGCTACAGTAACTCGAGTGCGGGTCGGATCCGAAGCGAGAAACGTGCCCCACATTGCATTTGAATGGGGTAAACACTCCCCCCTACCTCGTTTCCAAAGACAACCATTAGATATGAAAGGGTGGAAAATCCGGTCAAAGACAACAAAGATAATTAGCATTTTCTACACCATCTGGTATAGGAGCCAGCAACAGAAATAGTGTTTGAGCCGAGGCGAGTGTGCCATTGCATTGATCTGTAAATGAAGCAACGGGATCATTAAAGATCCTCTGCTCCAGAACTAGGGCTGAACAGATATTGATATAGCTGTATAGTTCGCTGGTAACTAAAGCAGATAGGACTAGATGAGACCAATAGATAAAGTTCACTATTCAAATGGATGTTTCACTGCTCTTCACTTACATTGTCTTAAAATAACGATAAAATAAACGGCAAAGCCTTTGAGGTCCCATTTTAAAAGTACCGATGTGTACACCTGTATTTCAACTACAATTGATCAACAACCACATGACAGAATGGCTTATGGCCTATGGCTCACAGCAGAAAACAGTTCTCAAAGAATGTGATGTTTCTTTTTTTACATTCAGACTACTACCTGCCAATTACCTACTCTATATAAAGGTACATAAGAGTGCCACAAAAGCCACTTGTTCGATATCCCACCTAAAACCAAGGTGGCAAGTATTGTGATTGATCTGACAAAGTAAAACAGCGTGGAAATTTTAAGACAGATAGAAATAAGCCACCCCTTAGTTCTAAATGTGTGTTAGCACATGCCAGTTAGTACCTGCCTTGTTTTACTGTTTTGTTCCATGGCTACAAAGGTGGTGTGATTAAAATAAAAAGTGTACTGCTTCTCTTAACATCCTTTCTTAACTTCGGTGCTTTATAGATAAAGTTTGAAATCCTCTCCTGAACTATTTAATAGCATCAACTATTTATGAGATCTCAATTTTACGCCGTAACTTAATTTTAGTAGTATAATTGAAAGCAATTATCATTTCAGTTCCAAATAGGATCTTCATATTATGACTCAGGTAAATTTAGGCCTAAATAAAGACCGTGAGGACAGTGAAAGGCTCTAACAATGCATTTGTCCAGGTTTTAATATTGTCAGGAATAATTTGTAACAGAAATTACACTGTTTATAAATTAATTTATAAGATTTATTTTAAACCTTGAAAGCAGCTAGACACACTTTCATCCATCCATAGCTACTTATCTGGTAAAAGGTTGTGGGCTGGAAGTCACAACGGAGTCTGTTTTGGTTGTTTCTGTAAGGTGTAATGATGTACTCATGTATAATGCAGAATTCCTAACTAAAAGGCTGAATGTTCCTAAAGTGTGTCTGAATCCCATAGATTGTTATAGCTGTGTTTAAATCCCATTTGATTAAATGGTGTCACACGTGCACAGTAGCGCCTCTGTGCTTCTGCTGTGGGAGATTCATTCTGGGCTGTGCCTAAGTACAGCCGGTCTGCACAGTGTCCCCTGTCCCAACCTGGTGTCTACAATGTCCAGCCAGAACCGCACAGTGTTCTCTCTGCACCTTTGCTGACCTGACTGTGAAAAGAATGACTCATTTCCTCCCACTCTGCCACAGCTGTGTCTCAGGTGGCAGGTCTCCACCATGGGTATTTCAGTGTTCCACAAATCTGAAGGAGACTGTTACATACCCCTTGCAGGGACAGTTGATCAAACAGAGCTAAACTGTGCAAGTTCCATCTGGGTGGATGGATCTGCAATGTCGGCATAATACAGGCTGTATAATATACATATATATTAAAATATATTGCAATTGGGATGAGGCAAAAACCAACGGCGGATGAATCACCATCGTCAAGATGTCACCTTTTGTTCACAGTGTTAGAGGTTGGACAAGCGGCCTTGTTACGTCAAGTTGGGTCTTGGTGAATTCTAAGGAAGGGGCTCATCATGAACGAAAACGACTTCAGTGTCTTATAGCCCCCCCCAATGTGAAACATGCCCGCAGCTGCTCAGCCTTTCCAAATGTACCACATCTGACTGATGCTACAGTATGTCACTTAAACATCATTATCTCAGGTTGCATGGTTATCAGTGTCGCTTTGTGCACAATAACTGTACCAGTTGTTTTCTTTTCCCACTGATTTATTGATAGTGCACCAGAAAGTCTACTGGTTCCACTTTTGTAAATAGGCATGGCAGAGCTTAATGGGCTAGATACTCAGTAACAATTTTAGCATCAAATACTTAAGCGGCTGTGGAGGGGCAAACTACCCCCCCCCCCCAAACGCAAAGTCACTGAGTTTAGTTAAGAAATAACCACACAAGACAAAAATGGCATTCTGTAATGTTGCGTAACTGCAGAATACTCACGGGACATGATTCAGATATAAGAAATCTATAGAAGGAATATAATTGCATGTTAGTTTCCATTAAATACATTTCATTTACTCCCCCTTTTACCTTTCATTGAATGTAGAAACATGTGCGTGTCAGTGGTTTTAATTGACTATGCACAATCAAAAGAAGAAGGAAAATGCAGAGGTCCACATCCTGTTTTCTAAAAATACATGTTCTGCCTGGAAACAACAAGGCTTCCCAATTAAGATTTTACGTGGCAGTGTATCTTTGGCAAGTTTAGGAAGGCAGGCTTGGTTAGTCTCTGTATCTGAGCCGTCTGAGTTGCTGTGTGTCAGTCTCATTTCTCATATAACCCACTGGCACACACACATATTGTCAAGCGTATAATCACACACTCAGAAAGCCTATTTATACCTCATAACAGAATTATCCAGCTTTACAAGACATCCCATAATGACACCAGAGAAAAAGACAAAATCATTGTCTTTGTTTATTGCATTCAAAAACTGTGTTGAGACAGAGTAAATACATACGTAAAATATGAGGGTCTTATGTGTGGGAACAAAAATGTTTGAATAATGAAAGAGTACGTAAGATACAAAACAAATTTAATGGTGGAGTCAATTTATTGCATACATGAACTCAGCAAAAATGCAAGCTCCATAAACATTTCATTATATCAAAAAACTCACATCCATGTGATGAATAAAGACACACCCTGAGAACTATTAAGTAAAAAGAGAACTTCATTAAATGGTAAATATAACACAATCACTTTTGAATCATTTTCAGTCCCATAAAAACAGTGTAACTATTTTCAGTTTCATATAATTATGATTCATGTCACTCAATTAAAAGATCTAGAAAGAACATGCATACATAATATATACACAATACATCCTATATCCACTATATTACAATATAAAATCTTGTAAGATTGTAACCTATTGAACTGGAAGGACACAGAATCAAATATTATGTGGTGTAGTAGAGGGAGTAGAGTAGGGATCTGTGCCAGTAATTGGAAGGTTGCTGGTTCAAATCCCATGAATGCCCTTAGTGATCCTACTCCGTTGGGCCCTTGAGTATGATGTTAATCTACATCCAGCCCTATGAGGAGGTCCTCCAACTTACAGGGAAAAACTAGGGGGCTGGTGGCAGGATTGACACTCCAGCTATTTCCCAGCTACTGGGAAAATAACTCACACTGGTCCATTTGGACTAGTGTAGTGCTGAGGTATCACCCGCCACATGGCTGCACTCAGGTTCTCATCCCTGAGGTGGTTTGTCGTGTGGCAACGCACTGTAATCAGTGCATGCTCCTTACGCACTGTAATCAGTGCATGCTCCTTACGCACTGTAATCAGTGTGCACTCCTTACCTAATATGCTTGAATTGTTACACATGCAATCCCAGAGCCATACCTGCACTGTTCCTCAGATTCAAATATCAAAACGTTTTGCTCTTTACCTCCTGAAGGCAGGTTAATGTCATAGAGCAAAGAGCTTCTACCAGGAGCTACAGAATGCAGAGCTGGGCTCCAGTGAAAGGCAGCAAAATGACAGCATGACGTTTCTGACTCTGTGACTGCACAGAGGCTGTTAGAAATTACATTGTTTTAAATCAGGAGAAACTGGCAGCAAATTGCTAATTTTGGGGACAAGAATTATTAATTTCATATATTCAGTGATGTCAGTAATAAGACAGCATGAAAGGCACAGTGGGGTGAACTTGGTAGGTAGTTTTTGTGTTTTAGTTAGAGAACTGAAATTTTTCTCAGCATGCATTACATACATTGTGTGATTTGTAGAAAGCAGACGATGCTGTTGTTGAAAATAAAGAAAAGCCGATGCTTACAGGACTGACCTGTGCTGTAGCCATACTGTTTTGCTTATTCCACTGGAACTACTTGGGCTAAGTTCCATTCCTGGGGGCACAATGCTAGAGCTGCTCCTGGTACATAAAGCCGCAGCTTGCTGGCTACAGTTGTTGGTCCTCGGGCTCCATGCTGACAGCTTGTGCTCAGCGTCAGCGGAGGTGGATGCACCCTGTCATCCCGCATCCCATCATGGGCCCTCGTCCAGGGAGAAGCTGGCGCTCTGCTTCTGGAACCTGGACAGGCGGCGGCTGGGCAAGTCTGTGGGGGGCCAGAGCACAGTGGGACCCCCAGCCTGGCCACTGGGGGGCCCTTCAGGTCCTACTGGAATAGACCCAGGAAGTAGGCGGCTGAGAGCTTCTGCAATGCTGTTGAGTGTCTGGTCCATGCGTGTGATCTGTGCAGGAACAGGACTGATGAATCAGCACCCCTGGCATTCTTCAAAAACGAGATATTATGTTATAGTTTATATAGAAGTTCGGAGTGTTTATGGAGGTGACCAGTGCTTAGTTTGGTCACTTCAGGGATCTCTCTTAAGCAAGGTTCTGTAACATACGCAAAGGCTGTTACCAGAAGACACCGGATACTAAGGACTTTTATTTGCCACGGCTGTGCCAAAATAATCTGGGTGAACAAAATGACAGTAATTCACTGATGAATACATTTTATTTAATGCAAGCATATAACTACACTAATGATACACTAGACATGAATCTTTTGCTATGCATGTTATCCGTGCTCATAAGTTTACATACCCTGGCAGAATTTATGATTTCTTAACCATCTTTCAGAGAATATGAATGATAACACAAAAACTTTTCTTTCACTCATGGTTAGTGGCTGGCTGAAGCCATTTATTGTCAAACTGTGTTTATTCTTTTTAAATCATAATGACAACAGAAACTACCCAAATGACTCTGATCAAAAGTTTACATACCCTGGTGATTTGGCCTGATAACATGCACACAACTTGACACAGACGGCTTTGAACAGCTATTAAAGGTAATCATCTTCACCTGTGATCTGTTTGCTTGTAATTAATGGGTGTGTATAAAAGGTGAATGAGTTTCTGGACTCCTGACAGACCCTTGCATCTTTCATCCAGTGCTGCAATGATGTTTTTTGGATTCTAAGTCATGGGGAAAGCAAAAGAATTGTCAAAGGATCTGTGGGAAAGGGTAGCTGAACCCTATAAAACAGGAAAGGGATGTAAGAAAATATGAAAGGAATTGAGAATGCCAATCAGCAGTGTTCAAAGTCTAAGAAGTGGAAAATTAGGGGTTCTGTTGAAACCAAACCACGGTCAGGTAGACTAACTAAAATTTTAGCCACAACTTCGGGATGCAAAGAACTCTCTGAAAAAATGTGGTGTGGCTGTTTCAAGATGCACAATAAGGAGACACTTGAAGAAAGATGGGCTGCATGGTCGAGTTGCCAGAAGAAAGCCATTACTATGCAAATGCCACAAATTATCCTGCTTACAATATGCCAAACAGCACAGAGACAAGCCTCAAATGTGCAGTTCATGCAAGACAGCCCAATACCTTACAGGAACTGGAGGCTTTTTGCCAGGAAGAATGGGCAGCTTCACCATCTGAGAAGATAAAGGGCCACAGCCACAACTACCACAAAAGACTTCAAGCTGTCACTGATGTTAAAGGGGGCAATACACGTTATTAAGAACTGGGGTATGTAAACTTTTGATCAGGGTCATTTGGGTAGTTTGTTGTCATTATGATTTAAAAAGAATAAACACAGCTGTTTGACAATAAATGGCTTCAGCCAGCCACTAACCATGAGTGAAAGAAAGGTTTTTGTGTTGTCATTCGTATTCTCCGAAAAATGGTTAACAAATCATAAATTCTGCCAGGGTATGTAAACTTATGAGCATAACTGTACATCACAATAAGCAAGCAGTTAAAAAGCAAATAAAACCCAGGCGCTGAAATGAGTCAATAACAACAACTGGGGGTAAAAACACATGTTCATTCTGAAAGACACAACAGTTTATGCAGCAGTGAGGAATGTGCTCTCCATAAACTTTAAGTAAAAAACTGTAATATGAGTATTTATCATTTTGCATTAATTCTTAACATTCTTCGAAGCAATACTTTGTGAAAAAACACCATAATGCTTCACGAGCCTTAAAGGAATAAATAAGAATTTCCACAACCAACTCTTGCCTCCTATTCTGGATATTTAACAAGGCTCCACTTGGAACAGACTGGGGACTCGTTCCCATGGTTAGCTGCCCTGTAAGCAGTAAGGTGGGAGTCTGCAGTGATGAGCAGGATGCCACTTATTCGGGTTAATAGGAGCCGCATGGCACGGCCTTGATGTCTTTTCCTCACCCCTCGACACTCATGTGGATTCCTCACGATGACACAATTTTCAGCCCAACCAACCAATGACAATGCTCTCTCCTCTGCTGCCTCTGTGTGCCTAGTAAAAGTTCCAGTACCCAAGGTACCAAACCAGCTGTCGTACTTTTCTGGTGCTTCAGTTCTTTTTCAGTTGGTTATGCAAATAGCCTGCCACTGAAACATAATACAGAAGCTGCCTTGAAAACAATGATAAAACGTTTAAAAAAGAAAAAAAAATGGATGTGTCAACAAATGAAGAGACCTGAGCAAAGCTTGGAAGAACAGATACAACGAGATCAGGATGGCATGAAAAGCAATAAAAAGTATTTTGTTTAATAGACTAGGGCTGCACGATTTTGGAAATTTTTCAAATACTGCAATGCGATTTTGTTGTAATAAATTACTGGGGTATTTATAAAGGAAAAAATGAGTTCAAAATCATTAAATTTCTTAAAAACCTGTCAGAGTGATTTAAACAGCAAGAATGAAAATGATTTTGTCTCAGAGAACATATGAAGAGCTCATGCAAAAGCTAAGGTAAAGTTTAAACTGATTTTTTAAACATATACTACATAAAATTGAGAAGGAATAAACATTAAAATTGCAAAGCTTGCTAAGTTTTTTTTTCCTGTGATAGTAAGAATGTTTTAGTGAAACTTAAACTTGCGGTGCTATAATGGAGAGTATGGACAGTCTGTTATAGAGCAGACTAAAATAGGCATACAGTATGAAGGTATGATAAACCCACCTGACAGTCACGGTCCGTGCGATGTGACAGATTCACGTGCATAACATGCAATGTTGGTATTAATATGGGACCCAGCCCTATAATACGCTATAACTATTTTTGTAATTCAGTACAAAATACCCATTGTGATGTCATTCAACGCCGGTACCAGTTCTTATGCCAGTGAAAAACCAACACAAAGAATTACCGTCCTTTTCTGAAGTACCAAAAGAATGATACTCGGTGCGCTGGAACAGTGCCCAACATGAGCATTGCAGAGATCTCCGACTTGAGGAGAAATCACAGCACCCAGGGGAACTCCACTCAACACAGCCAGGGCACACAAAGGCTACACACAGAGCAAAGTCCTACCCTCGACCCAGCAGGTACAGTACAAGGCAATAACTATGCAATGAAGCATTAGGCCACATACATGCTGCTATTCATTGGCACATCAAACTCCACCTTCTGTGTGCTAGTCAGCATGAACCTGCTCAGTATGTGGCATGGCAGCTCCCCTCTGATCTGCACCCTGCCCGCTTAGCCCGTCCAGGAAGCTAATGAATGACTCACAGTCATGGCCTCAAGTGAACCATAATTTCCACTCTATCGATAAAAAAAGGCAAAAAAAAAATCTCTCATTCTTCCTGTGAATGTATCCCTTGTTTATCTAAAGAACTGGGTATAGTCAGATGAAGGACTGAACTCCATGTCTGCCGATATAGAGGTGGCGTGTTTTTTTGCAGGTTTTGGGGGCGGGAGGTGAGTGTCAGGGCAAGGTCTATTGCTGAGGTATACTCCCGCAGTGCACTTCTGGCTTGGGGAGACTTTCTTTCCAATAAAGCATGTTACAGAAATAATTTGTTCACCTTCTAAGAAGAGAAGATTGGTCTCTGGCATCAGAATCCTTTCACATCATTCCTGAGCTCTCTGCTGTCACTCATGCAAACCAAAGACAAATGCAGCACGGGCTGGATTTTCATCTTGCCTTCTCATAATGACTTTTCATTGCCGTTTCTTCTTGAAGATGCATAGTCTTCACAGAAGTCATACTGCTCAGAAAACTCCTGTCCTTTTGTTTTACCTTAATCCTTGGATCTAAGATTTGAACAAAGCTATTCGTTTTCATGTCACTCATTCCATTTGTACACTTTGAATGCTAACCTCTTTCTTTTAATTTTTTACCTTCCAGATTATTTTTTCTGAAGATTTTCCGAAAGGCACTTCATTGAATATGCTTTCATTTTTTATTAAAATAAGAAATAACATCGTAATTCTCAAAGTCTTGGATTAAGTTTCCTTTGGCCTCCCTACTGATTTCAGTAGATGCCTGGCCAGGTACAGTACAATTTAGGCCAAAAACAATCACAGTGCCTCTCTGAAACACCCCAAGGCTCATATCCAAGAAGGAATCATTCAACCTTTCATACTACTAGATTTTCCCCCCTGATTCTTTTCTTTTCCACAAAAGTGCCAGAAAAAGGTGCCTTAATCTGAAGAGAAATGAATCGCCTGACTGGCACATGATCACTGGAAAAACCACATAAACACCAAATATGTAACAACCTACTTACGATGAGACAGGTTACCATAAATATGGCAATATTATGAGAACCACAAACACCAGGTTACCATAAATATGGCAATATTACGAAAACCACAAAGACAGGAACATGCGACTCCATTTTTTGGAATGGACCACCCAAGAAGGACTAACCCTACTGAAATGAACAACTCCCTTCATTTTATTTAAAGTCCAGCCAAGGCATATGCACCTTTATTATTGGAGCTAGTGGTACTGGAGGTATTTTTTTGGGGTGCCGTAATTTTAGGACTGGGGTGCCAGTCCTGACCTCGGGTACAGTAACATGACCCCAAGTCCAGGAACCTCCATTTCACTGTAAGAAATCTGAAGGTGATTTGATTTGAGACAATTTTTCCTGCAGCCTTGACATTAAAAACGAGAATAGGAGGTCATAGGACTTCTGGTTTTATAATACTACTTTAAATCTAACAACTTATCATCTTCAAATCCTTTAAAGTAGTTGCCGCCCTTCGGTCCTGATTTGACAGACTGTGCACACTGGAGCTGGCAGGCTATTCTGACCTGAGACAGGTCCCTATCACATCTCAAAGCTGAGTTATTGTGAAGTACTCCGCTACTTAGATTAACGCACAGATGAAACATGACATATTAGCTGGGCAAAGGGAGAACCGGATACCTTTTAGAAATCAGTCCTTAAGGAGCTGGCACAGTGGCCCAGCCAGTAGTGCTGCTGTCTCATCCCTCCAGGGCTGTGAGGTTGAATTTTGCCTCAATTTGCTGTTTGTTATAACCCAAGTACAGTCGACTTCCCAGACCATTACCAGCCAAGAGCAAACGAGTTACTGTCCTCACAGAATCTGTGAATGTGGGTTGTCTGTATTCCCCTTCTGTCACGTGGGTCTCCCACAGTGCAAAGACAGGCAGTTTATTGGCCCGTGTGTATGTGATCTGTAATGGCCTGGCACCGCCCCCTCCCCCCCCCGCTACCCAGACATCTCGGTGGTGTGACCTGCTCATGTCATTTGACATGAGGAGAGGCTCTGCAGCGACACAGGGGAGGCTCTGCAGTGTATCGGGGGAGGCTCTGCAGTGTATCGGGGGAGGCTCTACAGTGACACAGGGGAGGCTCTGCAGTGTATCGGGGGAGGCTCTACAGTGACACAGGGGAGGCTCTGCAGTGTATCAGGGGAGGCTCTGCAGTGACACAGGGGAGGCTCTGCAGTGTATCAGGGGAGGCTCTGCAGTGTGTCAGGGGAGGATCTGCAGTGACACAGGGGAGGCTCTACAGTGACACAGGGGAGGCTCTGCAGTGACACAGGGGAGGTTCTGCAGTGTATCAGGGGAGGCTCTGCAGTGTACCGGGGGAGACTCTACAGTGACACAGGGGAGGCTCTGCAGTGTATCAGGGGAGGCTCTGCAGTGACACAGGGGAGGCTCTGCAGTGT
>JAODJW010000007.1:320996-335526 GCA_026777045.1 Hyperopisus bebe
GGTGGAGCCTGACAGAGAGCGGGGGGTGTTTGAGCAGGAGGGGTGGGGCCTGGCAATGAGGGATGGCATCTGAGCAGGAGGGGCGGAGTCTGACAGTGAGGGGGGGTGTTTGAGCAGGAGGGGTGGAGCCTGACAGAGAGAGGGGTGTTTCAGCAGGAGGGGTGGTATTTTCGTGTCCATCATAAGGTACACATTCAAACCCAAATCACATACTAATCGTAATTTGGAGACACCCACCTGTTTAATTCAAATGCATGTGATAAACTCGTGGAGTAAATGACAGCTAACTACCGTAACACATGCAATACAACCGGGGGTTAAAGTGGGCCGGGAAGATCCGGAACATCTCCCGGCACCGCTGTCAAATAAATGAATAAATCTGATTAGCACTTTCATACATAATAGTGCCAAGCGAGTTTACTTTTCATGTGTTGCAGCTTGGCAGGCCTTCCGGCTAATGCCATCGAGATACTCAACAAATCAGAATGTCACCCCACAGTCCCA
Source organism: Hyperopisus bebe (assembly GCA_026777045.1). Lineage (NCBI taxonomy): Eukaryota > Metazoa > Chordata > Actinopteri > Osteoglossiformes > Mormyridae > Hyperopisus > Hyperopisus bebe. Next base: position 321,501 of record JAODJW010000007.1, read on the forward strand.
CCCCCACACCCAACACAAATCCTTCTTCCATACTCATGCCTTCCCTTCAGTGTGTTTATGCCTACAGATAAACTCATGGTTGTGACAGCTTGCTACAGAAGTGGAGCTGCCAGAGCAGGTGAGGGGTGCAACCGCTGGTGATGACTGTCAGGAATCCCCTACAAGTTACTCCAAGGAGTTACTCCGAGGCGAGTCGTTTTTTCCGTCACGCCCCTACACTGGACCTTTGGGTTTCCCCACCTGCCAAATGCCACCTTAGCCCCTGAATACAGCAGTTGCCTTAATGTCTTACAAAACAATATACATTGAAATGTTGTAATGTATGCTTCACAGCATGTTATGGAACTCTTTCTAAAGCATCCCAGCTTACGTTACACTACTGTTAGCCTCAAGGGACAGAAAATACATTTGCCACACTGGAAATGCAGCTTTTCTTTTCCCCAATAATACATATTGCGACAGAGGTGTCACACTACGGAGGTGACACACTTGGCACGGTAGCCCTGTTCCGCGCACCAGCATGATTGTCCCCCCTCTCCACTCCCCCGCTGGTCTGCACCTCTGTCTTAGACTAAAGTGATCCCTTTGCTGCCATGTTTTTTAAATGGCCCCCAAACAAGCCTGGTTGTCTCGCCGTCTCACTGTAAGTGTTAAGCAAATAGGTTTTGGGGAATGAGTCTTGTGTCATCTGCTGGGGGTTACAGGGCATCCTAAGCCTTCGGCTTGACTGGGTCGGGGCCCCTGAATACTGAGCATGAACTGTTTGAGATACGGCAGACCAGACCAGCCCGAGCAGAGAAGCTGACAGCATCTTAAACTTGATGCTGAAGCAAAGCAGTAAACAGACAGCAGGGCCCATGCTAAAGGGATGTTATCTATCCCAAGCCGTGGGCTACCCTCATGGTTCCTAACCGCTAGAACAAATGATCCTTATCTTCAAGAGCACAGACAAATTCCACCATAGCATCCATGAAAATACCAGTCTAAAGAATCATCTGCAAAGGCTGCTCTGTCACACTATAAATATGAACATTTTATTAACATCTCATATGATATAGCAAGTTCCATTTTTTAAAACCATTAGGTGATGCAGAGTGCCTAACCTATTTCAAAGGAAATTTCATAAATCAAGTATAATATTTAATACTGGATAAAGGAACTTATCAGCTTGCTTCACTAGCTATTAAAAAACAGGAGCTCTGATGACTAAAATATGCAATTGTGGATTAGCTTGTGAACTTGGCAAGCAGTGAATGCTATGATTCTCTCACACTGAATCCCGTCTCACACTGAAGCCATTGCCTGTGAAAGGACCAAGTGATGCATCATACTCCAAATTAGTGTGGACGAGTCAATCAACTGACCCAACCCACCAAAGATCAAAAATGAGGTGCTCTCTCATGGAGCAAAGTGTTGATCCAGGAATGCTCCATCACCAAAAGGCAGAACTTACCTTTTCTTCCATCCTGTTCAGCCTGGAGCCAATGGTGTTATTCCCTCTGTTTCTAGTCCTCTCTGCACCGGCAAAGAAAGGCCGTTTGAATAAGCCGAGATGTGACAGCCAACAACCGAGACGGTATGGAAAGTTCTGTGATCAGGTGCCATGATGGCATCCCAGCATGCGGCAGAAAGGGAAAGAACCCGAAAGAGAGGGGAATGAGAGACAGACAGACAGACAGACACAAAGAGACAGACAGACGAACGGACAGACAGGCAGACGGACAGTAAGATAGGAATTAGCTGGGCAATAAAAAAGTACAAAGAACACATGCCTGAGACCACATCCTGAAGCACGTTTCTGAAAGGTCTGACGGGGGGGAGGGGGGCCTTGAGGCAGCTTTGATGTTTTGGGGGCTGCGTACTATGAGGCCAAGTACAGCACTCCCCAGGAAATGGATTTAGTGTGATTTTTGGAAGATCCGCAATATTCTGAGGTGCTGGCAGAAAGTGTCTGATGGTATAGTTCAGCAGCAGGGCAGACAAGGGCGAGTGTGTGAGAGAGAAGAAAAATAAACAGTCAGAGGAAGTAGAAAAACCATCTCCTGAGGTCAGGAGAGAAAGGCAGGGAGTGTAAACTTTGGTGACCAGCCTGGACACCCGCTGACAGTGGGTTCATTAGTATATCAGTGCCCAGGGCAGAGACCGAGTCAGCATCTGGGCAATCAGTCAGTGCTTGGCCTGAGTGGAAATTGGTCATTGATTGAGTCTGGAGTACTGTGGCTTCTGCTGACTGCAGGCGCTCAGCATGACTCATACTGTACACACATCCCCTGAATCAGGTACAAGAATCTACCTGAGCTGCTCTGAAATAAGCTCAGCTTCCCCAAGGAGTGGTCAAGCCTGTGAAAGTAAAGACACCCAGTTAAAGTCCAGCATATGGAGATACTGGGCCCCTGTTCAGGGACTAATTATAGTTACTAAAAAAGTGACAGAGGAGCAGACCTACAGCAGCCATCTGCAGGCCGCTGAGCTCACCTCCTCTGGAGCTCCTTGATGCGCACCATGAGGTTTAGATGTCCCTGTGAGTACTGCTCTATCACGTCTCGCACGTCGTAAGGCTTACGCGCTTGCTGCAAAACACAGCCAGAGAGCATTACCCCTCTGTTCATGCTCTGCCCGTGCCGACGTTCACGCCCATGAGGACTATGGCAATCATTAGCCTCCCATGATGCACCACAACATAAATAATAAACAACAGCACATCTTCATGTGCAATTAAAACTGATTTAAATTAGTCTTTACAGGAATCACCACAACAGACGCAAACACTGGCCCAAACGCGATTAAGAATTGCTCACCACCCCCATTTTACTGCAAGGTTTGCTAGTAAACCAGAACGAGGTGGCACAGGCTTGCTTTGTTTGACTTAATCTCAAGTAGCTGTGCAACGTGAAGGACAAGTGTGAGGTCGTGCTTCTGCTACAGGGCCCAAGTGTTTCCAAACCAGGGTGAGCCTCCTAAACGCGCTGTACTTAGAAGGAAAAGCAGCACTGCCGAGTCAAAGGCAAACACTGCAGTCACGTCTGCTGTTAGGCAGCAGCACCTGACCACCCGTCCTGCCGCGTGCTTAGTCATCCCTCCGCGTCTCACATAGGTGTGAAGCAGAGACGATAAAGGGAAACAGCAGAGGGCTGTAACTAACAGTTTGCTCTTTATTTAGTATTGACGATCCTGAATTTGCATCAAACACAAGGCACCTTCGAGTTCATTACACACAGACTAAGGAAAACCTATTTTGATTTTTGCTTTTCTCTCTTCATGCAATGATATCTTTCATCTTCACTCACCTGAAATCTCTTCTTGGCCAAAAAGAATCTCATCTTCTGGATTATACAGATGGCAGTTCGATGGGAGTCCCTCAACCTGTCAATTCATAAGGGACAGAGATTAGCTGCCTCTGAACCAACTCCACTGCAAGCCTGTGTACTGCCTCTGCACTTGATAAACAGGGATCATTTTGTGATACAGACACAGACCTTTCGAGAACTTGCAGAATCCCAGTCCCCTCATACAAACTAGCACAGAAGATGATTTTAAAAAATCCCCAGACCTCAGTGGGACATCCAAAGAACTGGTGAGGATCAGCCTAATCTAAGCGTATGTAGCATTTCATAGTCCACTATCATCATCATATACTTCAAATACTAGCTCCAACTGAAGTAGAGCAGCAAATCTTCCCGTTGGGGGGTCACATCTGTGTGTGGGCTGCTGGAGGGGGAGGGGTTTAGATCTGCAACAAACAGTGTGTTTGCACAGGTGTGTGACAGAAAGGGGGAAAACACGCTCGGATTTCTGCCTCTTGAGTGATTATGAAAAGCAGTGACCTGCAGCTCATCCCATCTGCATGACATCAGGTGCCCCCTCAATCGCTGCTATGCAGCTGGTGGCCAAAGCAGAACCTCTGCAGAAGCAGAGAGACACTTTTGTGTTTCTAGCACTTAAGTAACCAAAATGAATTATCAAGCACAGAGATTCCTTAATGGACTGCAGTAAACTCGACCAGGACCACGCTTCCCTTGAAGGGCGCGTCATGGTTAAGGTTTCTTAATACGGCTCAATTCCATCAGTATAACAAGAGGAGAGCTCAGTGGAGCGCGTCACTGACACGCAGCACGACCACGCAGCACAGCCACGCAGCACAGCCACGCAGCACAGCAACGCCGCACGGCCACACGCTGTGCCCCCAGCTCCGTTAGCGCTGGGCCGTCCTTCCTCCCCCCCATCAGGACATGGGCCACTTTGCTCACCATATGCCGTTTTATTGTTGCTCCATAACAGGGGTCATTGTGCACATGACAATGCAGATTCCCTGTCTGGCAGAGTCTCTGATGGCTTCATTAATTTCAGCAGGAAGCTCTCTGGCTGTTTATGGTTGCTGTGCCAGTCCAGCTGCATGGCTGGATAGCTCCACATCAAAGGAGCATCGCTCTGTGGACAGGCTGCTGCAGCACATCGTGTGAGAGGGGAGAAGTACGGGGACTCCAGCGATCTCTCTGGCCTGTTATCTGGACAGGAAGCCACTTATTCTGCAGCTCCTTCAGGCAACATGCCAGACAGAGTTTGTCAATTAAGAACTTGGCTGGAAAGATCTCCCTCACACCCGCAGGCTCTTCTGGTCCAGCATCGCTGACTTCTGACATCAAGGCCACTGCTTGGCTATACTTCTCTTCCTGCCCTGTGGCCAGATTTACAGCAAAGCTGGAAGATAATAAACAGACCACACACACTGACTCCTGCACGCTGGCTGACACACAGCACTCTGACTCCTGCACACTGGCTGACACACAGCACTCTGACTCGCACAGGTGTGCAAATCACTTGCAGGAGAAACATATGGGTATGAAACCAGCTGATATTGGTCCACCTGATAAATCACATGCACCTCAGTGCCAAACAGGAAATAGCTAAAAGCACAGTGTGGCACAGACAATGACAATGCAACTAAAGGCATCAGGAATGCCAGCCAAAGACAGGGAAAAAAAACATGTAATAAACAAGTACTGGTGACATAAAAATGGAATATTGTGCTTCTACGGAATCAAAAGGATAGGGGAAGATACCTTCAAGTTGTTGTATTCCTGATTGGTGGAAAAACAAGCTAATAGATTTCAGGGGCAGGCGGATTCCAGTACACTCTGGGGGGTAAGGAAAGAGTTTTCTGGAGTGAAGAAGGAAAGGCGTTCTGTGAGTGAGGTATCTGAGCCACCCACCCAGGGGGGGTGAGGAATCTGATTAATGGGATGATTAGACGCCAGCAGTTAGCTTGTGACACAGGCTTTCACGCCATGGCCTGTGTTGACTAACATTAATATATTTAGAAAATATATTCTTGCCAAAATTAACCTAATATCGATCATTCAGGTTTCAGCAGGCTGGATGAGGGCTTTTGTTTAGAGCAGACAGTGCGGTGGCTGAGAACGTGGCTTCACCAGCTCAAGTCCCACAAGGAAGATTACTGCAGTAACACAAGCCGTAAAAAGGCAAGTGATGCAGCTAAGGCAAGGCTGGCGGGCCCCAGCTCCTCCTGGGGAGGGGGGGGGGGGTGTTAAACACTGTAAGCACTGGCAGCAGTGCGCTTCCTGCTCACACTTACGTCTCCAGGCTGCCTTTTTCACACCCTCCCTAAATGAACATTCTGCGGCTTTTGGCCTGCAGCCTGACCCAGCTACTGGGGGAGGCCCGGCAGCCCCGTGCGAACGCTTCACTCCCCATGCAGGTGTGCATGACGGCGTGATGTCATGCATCACCACGGCCCGACAAGCTGAGGCTGCATCCAATTAACCCCCCTTCTCAGCGCTGCCCCAGCCCCCGACCCTCCTCAGCCCCACCATTAAATCGCCTTTGTCTGCACGTCACTCAGCATTCTGATAAATTGCATTTTATTGCATCTGGGTCAGGGGGTTAGACCTATATTACCATATGTGGTGTGCCTCGGAAAAAAAAATCCTCCTCACAATGTCCAGGCAATTTTGTGGAAATTATCACAGCGATCCCGCAGCGCCGGACAGCTGTATCACTTCCAGGTCCATTTACATCCCAGTGGGTCCTGGTTTTCTTAAGGAGCCTCCAAACCAGACAGAAATTGCATCCTGCTGATAATACAAAAGTGGGGGGAAGCGATCGACTGTATGAAGACCGGCACATGTCCGTACATAATGCTCTATATTCTCCACAACAATAACAATGATGTATAACACATTATTCTGTTTCCAAATGGCTAAATCTTCTCAAAGACACAAACGACATATGAGATGACGCTATGCTGACGGCTGACAGATGCCAGGGACAGCAAATGGCTTGTTAGCACAAAGACAGTGGGAGGAGGGTCGTCATTTTCTGCAGCACTTTCTGTGATTACATCCTGGCTCTCCTGGACATTTGGAATTCCACTGGAGTGTGTTTGAGTCAAGTGGCTGGGGGGGGGGGACATGGGAATAGACCCATCTGTCTGCGGCTGTAGCAATGCTTCCTTTCCCAGCCTGGGCTTGGCGCTGCCGAGAGGTCCCATGACCCCTGTGGGTCACCATCTGCTCGTCAGCCTGGCACGTTGCCTGCCTGCCTGCTAGTCTGTCTGACCGTCTGTCTGTCTGTCTGCTTGCCTCTCTGTCTGTCTGTCTGTCTGCTGGCAGCCTGGTACGCTGCCTGCCTGCCAATCTGCCTGTCTGTGTCTGCCTGCCAATCTGCCTGTCTGTGTCTGCCTGCCAGCCTGCCAATCTGTCTGTCTGCCAGCCTGGCATGCTGCTTGCCTTCCTGCCTGCCTAAAGAATGCAGCCTCTACCAGAGCCCCACCCAGATGCTGGACAGTTCCACTGCCTGTCTGTCTGTCTGTCTGCCTGCCTGCGGCATTTCCTGCCTGCAGAGCACAGCCCCTACCGCAGCCTGACCCAGCTGTAGGACAACTTCACTGCCTGCCTGCCTGTCAGCATGGCATGCTGCCTTCCTGCTTACCTGTCTGTCTGTGGTATTTCCTGCCTGCAGAGCACAGCCCCTACCACAGCCTGCCTCAGCTGTTGGACAGCTCCACTGCTTGCCTGTCTGTCTGCTTGCCTCATTTCTGGCCTACAGAGCACATCCCCTACCACAGCCCTGCCCAGCTGTTGGACAGCTCTGCTGCCTGCCTACCTGTCTGTCTGCAGGGAACAGCCCCTATTGCAGCTCGGCCCAGCTGCTGGACAGCTCTGCTGGCATTTTCAGCTTTTGACAGCGAGACGCTTCTCATTAGCAAGTCGTAAAACGGGAAACATGCTGCTCAGCAGCTCTAGCTTTCACTCCCGCATACAACCTGCGACTTTCACCTGTCAACTTATTATTTATTCACTCACTAAAATTCAGCACAGACCAATGTGCTACTGACTGGATTTAAACCTTCATGTTCAACTTCCATGTTCAGTGTACAAGTTGTTCAAAAGTTGCATTTATTCCCCAGATACGATGGTGGGCTCCCAGCGGGGGCTTTGGTTGAGGTGTGATGGAAAGTAATCGCCCCACACTAACGGGATAAGGGGCCTGCATTCAGAGTGCCACTCGAGCTCTTCCTCTTTGGATCTACAGTCAGTATCTTAATCACTGGTGGAGTGAGATCTTATAAAACAGCCGGCATCAGCCAGACATCATGCCAAAGCTGCTTTCCTGTGGTCACCTACTGTCTATTGAAGAATAAAATATTGTGCCGTTTTACCATCCAGCAGACCCATCTGTTATAAAAATTCTTGCCACACAGTTATCTATCCATCCATCCATCCATTTGGTCACGGGGGGTGCAGGGGTGGATTCTACCCTGGGTAACACTGGGCACAAGGACTCCCCTTACAAGAGAGACTACATGTGGGGGGGCGTAACAGCCCTGTGCAGCTGGGTGGTCCCTGCCGAGCCACTGGGGTCAGCGCGGGTACTGTCAGGTGCCAGCTCAATGCAGATCGGGCCACTTGCAGAGCCACATCTGGCTCCGTCCCCCAATGACAGCGCCTGGGCTGCGGCGCGTTACACAGAAGGCGCCCCTGGGCTCTCACAGCCTGCCGCAGGGATCATTTGGCTAATGGCCGGAGCTGCTGGATTCAGGGGAGACAAATGAAAGCTGCGCTCTGCTCGTGCTCAGGCTCGGGAGAGGGCCGGGGGCTTGAAAAAGGATGGAGAGACAATGCAGAGCTGTACTGCTACTCCGTGATAGTCGCTAGGCGACCTGGGAGCCCCCACTGCTGCATGGGCCAAAGAATACGTGTCATCGGGGTAACGGATGGGGAGGCGGGGGCTACTACAGGCCCACAAAAACTCATGGCAGCTTCTGTGAATAAGCTCCATTGTCCCCCGTAATATTTCTAGGGACATTATGCCTCAGCGCTGCCAGCGGGGGCCGCGGCATAGATGGGGACAGTGAGAAAGAGGAGGAAAACGGGCAGATGAGGAGAGGAAATGGAGGACCGCCCTGGATAGCCAGCCTGCACTGCCAGCACCTGTGAAAGTTCACAGCCACTCAGCGGCTTCCTGAAGCGCCCAGTAACACCCAGCAGCTCCTAGTAGCTCTCAGCAGCACTAGTGTCACCCAGCACCATCCTTCAGCTCTTCTGCCCAAAGACCCGGTGAGGAATGCTGGCAGCTTCATCTTGGGGCCACGATGAGGCTCTCAGGCCCACTGCTGGCCCTCAGCCAGTCTCCCACATGGCTGCCCAGAGGCACCTGCACCTGGCCTCACCCGGTGCTGCCAACCTCCTTGTCTGCTGGCTCAGTTCAGCGGCCACAGGTGCTCCTTTTGTCTGGAGCTTCCCATGAAAAGGCTTCTGTGATGTGTCCTGGCGCCAGGTTACACTGGGGGGAGACGTGAGTGGGGATCTGGACAGCTGGCTTACATGCATGTGTGCGTGTGCTCGTGCATGCATGCGTGGGAGCCCAGCCAGACATCTGGACACCACGAAAACAAACGTCGTAGTCACGACAAGATCAAAGATCGTGACGGGACAGGAAATAGCGACGCTGATCCCGCAATCAACACTGCACCCGGGACATCAAAGAGGCCCTCGCTCACTTTCTCTCTGCCCACCCCAAAATAGCTGTTTAGGAAACAATGGACCCTACACCAGCCCACTGTACCCAGAGTCCTGGCTGACAATGTGTTTAAGAAAACAATGAATGTGTTTGCTGTATCTCCAGCTCTGATTACAGGCCTGCTGATAGCGCTGCTGATATGAGGGCCAGTTAGCAGTACGGGAAATTCAAAGAGTCACAACAATGGCAAAAAAAGAGAGACACAGAAGGAGAGTTTTCCGCTTTCTTGGTTCTGTCAAGGTCTTGCCTTAAAAAAACAAAGATTGCTCTGTGGAGGTATAGAATCCCAACACTGGACCTTAGAAAAAGAAATAAAACCTCTACAACATGGACAGCTGATATTCTCAATAAAGCAAATCATACCATAACACCTTTCACATCTAAATCTAAGGGCGTACTCACACTTGGCCTGACTGCCTTGTACTCTGCCCAACGGTTGCCCCCTCAGCCCCCTCCCGCACTCTCCCCTCCCCCACTGGTCTGCACTCCAGCGGAGTGCATGAACCTGCATACACACCGGCCCTTTGCGGATAAGATTGGCCACTGCTGACGTAAGGGATCTTACCCTGATCTCGCGATATAGCAAATAGGCTACGTTAACATCATCAAATTATCGTCCATCCATCCATCCATTACCTTCCGCTTATCCGAGGTCGGGTCGCGGGGGCAGCAGTCTCAGCAGGGACAAATAATCATCTGTACCTAGATAATATTATGCTACGATGTTTAAAGGGGTAGTTCATCCCAAAACTGAAAAAAGTACGTTTTAGAGGTACTTTAGTGCTATCTGTCCATCCAGGTTGTTCTGCTTTGAGTTGGTTAGTTCTGGAAATATCAGCCGTAGAAATGTCGGGCTTCTCTTGAATATAATGGGAGTGAATGGTATTCTTTTTTTGTTGATTATAGTGCCAGAAAAAACACATTTGAAAAATTCAACAGCAACGTCTCTTACCAGAAATCATGAAGATACTCAAGATAAGACACAAACTAACTGCGCAGAAGATCCCAGCACGAGGACCCAGGCGATATCCTCTGCGCAGTGATATGATTGGTGTGTGGAGTTAGGTAGAAGAAAATAGTTTGCAGATTAAACTACTTACAAGGGGCGTGACGGGTAGGGCTTTGCTTCGCTATCACGTGGGGAAGCGGGACTGTGTGCACAGTGAAGTTCAGGAGGGACCAGGCTGATACGCCTGCAACTTGTGACCTCAATAAAGCTCTGTTTAGACATCACTTTCTGACAGGATCGGGGTTGCTCTTTAAAAAAGGTATATAAGACTACCTCTGAAGGAATGCCACCTCTCAAGGTTTTTACTGCTTTGATTTAGGGCTCAACACAACAGGGGACTCCATCCCAAGACAACCAGCTCCAGGAGTCCACGGTCACGTTCTGTAATAACAATAAAAACAATGTGGACTCGGCACCGCTGATGTACCCGTACTAACAATAAACTTTATTTATAGGGCACATTTCAAGCCAGAGTGCACAGAGTGCTTTAAAAGAAAAATATACAAATAGTATAAACATATATAGATTTAAAAACAGGGTGTTAAGGAATCAGAGCTAATCTTTAAGGGGGGGCTGTTTCAGAGCACCATAAGCACCAGTAAAAAGTCTGGACACACCTACCTTTATAAAGGATTATATGTACTATTCCTTACATTTTGGAATAATTATGAAGACATCAAAACTATAAAGTAACATATATGGAATTATGCACTGAAGAAAAAAAGTATTAAACAAAAAATATTCTTTGTTGTGGGGGGAGGGGCAGCTCTGTGGGTTATGAATCACCTCACAAATTTACTGCACGTGTGTCCAATATCAAAGGCTTAAATCCAGAGGTCAAGATGCCACTAGCTGTTACTTTCTTTGAACATACAACCTATTTTGTATTCTGTCCATGTTGCCATTTTTTCTTAAGATGCCACGGAAAATGACAGGCATTTATCTACCATGAGAACCAGGCAGGAACCAAGAGTTACCATCAAGCTGAGAGGCGCCTGGCACTCCCGCTAACTGGCCTGTCACTCATGGCCCGTCCTTTTCATCCCCACCATCAAAGTAAGAGCCCTGGCCTTTGACAGCCTATGAAATATCTTCATTAAGCCCCCCCACCCTCCACGTGTGTGTCTACACACAATGGCGTATCAAAGGCACAGCTAAACTGCTCACATTTGCTACCTGCCATGGTAGATAACCGTTACACTGCCCGCCCACACGCCCATGTGCCTTTCAGGCCAGTGGGTTCGGGCAGGCAGTTTAGGCTGGCGGGTTCAGGCCAAGGTGTTTGGGCCAGTGGTGGCAGTTACATAGGGCTGACGACAGAGCTCGGTGACTGGAGCAAGGGAATCGCACCACTGGGCCCCAGTGGGCCGCAGAGCCTTGGCAGCCGCCTTTCTCATCACGGCTGGTCGTGTCTCATCACGCTCCGTGTGCCTTATTAACCCTGACACACTGTAACTAAACAGAATTACTGTCACAAAGAAAGGGAAGCTCATCAGGTCGAATAAAAGGGCTCACACTCACACTCCTGGCTGCAGGCCTCTGCATTAACACAGGCTGCTACAGAGCGCCTCCTATGTGCCCGCTTGTGCGGCACACACACTGCTAATTTGCACGCTCCATTGGCTCCCAAAAGGGACAACATTTTCCCCACAAAATAGCCTGACAGTGTCAAAAACACCTGTTCTTCTTGGAGATTAGTGATGTCTTATGTACCTCAAATAACCACTCCAAAAAGTATTGAAAGGGAACAAAAGGGAAAATGAAGACAAGTGAAATATGACAATAGGAGTGAATATATCTATGCGCAGGACTTAGTCGGTTAAGTTATGAAAAGCTAGACCAACTTCCGATTTGCTTGCCATCAAACTCATCCTGAATGCACATCTGTGGCATGAAAAAGACCTTAAAAACCAAATCATGTGTTATTAACTCCAGCAGTGGTATCAGCATGTGATTCAGGGAGGCCTCGTCTCATCCGGCGCCCCAGAACACGGAGCACAGTGCAGAGGAGATGCTTTAGTCAATACAAAAAAAAAAACAAGCCAATTTCAAATTTCAAAATTACACCGATATATTTGCTGTGTTCTTGCTTCTGACCTTCCATCAAAGCATGACCCCTTATAAAAAGCATAGTCAGATTTGGCACCTGCACAGTGATTGCTTCTAAGACAGGAGCCCCTCTCTCTCTGGTGGCTCTGTCCACCTCCCAGCAGCCCGGTGCTGAATCCGCTTTTCAATCAGGCCATTGTCAGAGTGTATGGGACTGGCCACAATGGCCCTTTGTCTCTGCTGCAGAATGACGACTCTCCCTGGCCACCACTGTCCCTCTAGTGGAAGCCTCCTTGTGTTTTCTCTGTATAAATTAGCCCTTTTAGCCAATGCGCTGAGCTGGGCGTCTCTGCCACAGGACACCTCGCAGTTGGCGGAGAGGTTACAAACGCTCCTTACGTGCTTCTAACGCTTCGTGCCTCAGCTGTCATAGCAGGTAACAACAAATAAGCGCTGACCGGGCTAATATTTAGCGCAGAAGCATGGAGGTGATGCCCTCATACCTGAAATGGAAAACACCTGCATATTTGCCTTTCAGCTTGTAGACCAAAGCTGGAAGCTATGTTACCGAGATATTTAGTTGTTCACCAAGTGAAAACAAGCTGCATGTTCAAGTCTGTGCTGTAAGCTACTCTACATAATTTTAACAGCAAATATTTAACCATTTGGTAATGAAAATTAAGACCTACTGGCCACAATAACAGATAAAAGTCAGAAATGTATTTGCTGTAAGTGATGGTGCTATCACTCCCCTTTAAGCTTAAGTGGCAAATGTATGCATAGCAACAAAACCTTTCACATCCATGGATTTAGCTGGGTCATTGTTTACAGCCGTGTAACCCTGGTGCAGGCCTACCAGAGCTAAGAAGAGAAAAAAACATGTAGTGTGTGTGTGTGTGTGTGTGTGTGTGTGTGTGTGTGTTTGTGGGTTTGCATAGATCACATTTGAGGACCAAATTGTCCCTAAAGTGTAGTAAAACCTGAAATTTCCCATTTGGATAACCTCAGTTTTATACAAATCTGTGAATGCAATCAAAAAAGTAAAAATGCCAAAAGTCAAAAGTATTTTGGTTGGTTACTTATGGTTAAGGTTAGGGATGGGTAGGGGTTAAGGGTGTCGTGATGGGGATTAGGGTTTTTCCCATAGAAATGAATGGATTGTCCCCATTTAGATAGGAAGACCAACTTGTGTGTGTGTGTGTGTGTGTGTGTGTGTGTGTGTGTGTGTGTGTATCTGCGTTTGCGTGTGTGTGTGGTTCGTGGGGGGAGGCTGAAAGGAGTGGACTTAAGAGCCGCAGTTGCAGCATTGTCTTGACTCACCCTCCACCCCCAGGCTGTAAAGCCATTTCAGCTGCAGACACGAGGAGCACATTCTGCCTCTTTCCACCTCTTGAGTCAACAGCCCAGGGTCAGGGGTCAGGGGTCAGGGCAGATATAAAAAGCAGGGAGAGAGAGACAGTCGCGGTGGCAGAGGGGACAGTGGGGGAGGTGCTGTCACCAGAGAGAGCTTCTATCTTGCTTTCTTTTGTTTTTTTTTGACGGAGCGAGGAGTTTACAGACGCACAATTAAAATGTTAGTATTGACTCCCGCCAGACTGACACCTGAATGCCTGATGCACAGGAATACGCTCAGATGCACACAGCCGCCAGCTGGAGGCGCTGCACTTGAAACCGTAATACATGATCGTAATACATGACTATACACAACTGTAATACAACCCTGGCAGTGAACAGTACTTTAAAAGTAAGGATAACTATCTGTTTTTTTAAGTTGCAGCAAATTATATGTTTAGTACACTGAAATTACACCAAGAGTAACAAGCAATCTTTCACCACCATTAGGATTGTGTGTTATACCTGTGTAGTGCTTATTAAACTTCACATGCTGAGTGGAGTTACACACTCGGGGGGGGGGGGGGGGGGCAGCAC
>JAODJW010000007.1:343647-358084 GCA_026777045.1 Hyperopisus bebe
GGGGGGTGTGGCAACATCTAACTGTGAACTTTCACAGATTCAGAGATTGAGAGATACTGCAGATCGGAGAGAGTGGCCCTGTTTATCTGTGCTTCGGGTCTGTGATGTATTTGTCAGGGGAGAGGAGAAGCACACCCTCTTACTGAAACATCACAGGGGCGCAGCCAGGAAATGAAGATGGAATCTATGCTGTTTTATTGCATAGTAAATGCTGAAGGAAAGCATCATGTTGTGCTCAGTGCACACTGACTCCCTGCGATCTGAATAAACTAAAGAACTGAAATGTAACGTTCATGTTACATTTTAAAACTTCTTTGGAAGTTAAATATTTTACTGAGGCACCCTGCACACATATTCAGTAGTATTTTGGTCAGACAAACAAGCAGCATTTGGTATCAGCCATAGCTCAGAGAGCCACTACAACACTTGCTAGGGGATACCTACCACTCCCCACCACAGGGCGTCAGCGTAGCTGCCAAACTCTGTGTTCCCGCTACTGTCCACCTCGTCCTTCTCCGCCAAATATACAAAGTAGGAGGAGAAGATGAGGCCCAGGAAGCCGATGTACAGAGTGGTGATCAGCTCCTGGAGACAGAGAAGCACTGGCTCACGTACTGAAACAGGAGCAGAAAGTGTAAGTGGAAGGGCTCTGGGATGAAGATGTCCTCCTTGTGGAGGAGTCAGGGAGTCAGTGCCACAGCTGGGAACCACAACTCAATCATTACAGGCAGACGTTTATCAGAGGTAGATATGGCTGGAACGAGTAGATGCAGGAACTCATCTGACACCTCTGAGAGAGCATGTCTCTCAAAATGTTTATTTCAGGTTTGCACCAAGATAAGATGATGGTAGAGCACCGACAAAGAATGAGCCTGGAGTCTTCCTCTCATTTCTGAGTCATGACCAACAGCAGTCAAAGAAAGCATGCGGATTTAGAATGAGAATGTTCCCCGTGATCAACACGCCAGCAGGATAAATGCACACTTAACTTTAAAACTGATTATAGACTCTTGCATAGATTTCAGTTGCTACACTTGAAATGGACATTTCACCTGCTGTAAGTTCCTACTTGCATCGATTCCTTTTTTATTCATTCACTGTGAGACTCCTGCACCTCAGCCTGTGTGTACGGCTCATACTGACCTGCCGATGGATAAAAAGAACAGAGCCCAGCAGGCGCCAGGTGCCGCCCTGACGGTCCACATGCAGCATGCGCAGGATCTGCAGGAAGCGAATCCCTCTGCAACAGACACCCGGTCATAATGCTCACACTGAGACACCGTATGTCTTCCCGAAGGTGTGCGGCTGGCCACGCTTACCTGATCGCGGATGTAGCAAACACCTGCCCGTTGGACCCCATTGCCAGCACGATGATGGATGCTATGACTACAATCAAATCTAAGACAGACGGTGTATCAGTCCTCTGCTGAGACTCACATGGCTACAACTGGATACTGGTTGCATTACCAGCACCCAAAGCACAGTGGGCATTTGACAGGTTAGGGTGCTGTTACATTAACAAAGTGCTAGAATCATCTCCAAAAAAGAAGGAAGAGCGTTTAGCGGCTAGCTGCCTGCTCACCGATGATGGAGATGGGCTTCCTGGCAAAGCGAAGTCGTCCCCAGACGCCGACATATTTGCTGCGGCAGCCGGCTGACCAGAGCCTCACTGCGTACTCCACCCCGAAGAACACCACCAGCGCCATCTCCTGCAAGAAGGGGCGCCGTGTAACAGCTACTTCAGGGAGACCTCGGGATATTCTGCTTGTTTTGTCAGCATATATTGATGCATATTTAACGTGAGATGTTTAAATTTGTGTTTAAATTCAGTATAGCACCATGAGTCCCTAAATTGTTTCTCATATAAGAGCTGGAGGGGCTGTCAGAAGCTGATTATACTGCCTGGAAAAGCATAACTTTATCCAACACAATGTAAAACACAAACTCTTATGCCAGTGTTCCAACTCACATCACAGCACAACACAGATCCTTACACCAATAAGAGCCCCCCCTCCCCCCTTCATTAGGCTCACACACAGCCAGCAGGGGGGCAGAGAGCTGACACGGGAGGGTGTGAAACCACTGGCCAACCAGTTCATGGTCAGGGTCAACAAAAGCCATTCATGTTTCCTCACACAGAGGAGGCAGACAATGCGGGGGTCGTTTCCGTCGCCTGCAGCCACGTCGACGCCGAGACAGGTATGAGTTATGAGGCTGGCTGGGGCGGCCTCTGCTCCCACTGGCTTTGGGAAAAGGAATGCGGGCGGCGTCTG
The DNA here is from genome assembly GCA_026777045.1 of Hyperopisus bebe. Taxonomy (NCBI): domain Eukaryota; kingdom Metazoa; phylum Chordata; class Actinopteri; order Osteoglossiformes; family Mormyridae; genus Hyperopisus; species Hyperopisus bebe. Next base: position 345,921 of record JAODJW010000007.1, read on the forward strand.
GGCACAGGGAGCAAGCCACAGCCCTGAGAACAAGGGGGGGGGCTGCTTCAGCAGCCTGGGAAGGACGGTGCCGCTCCCGGAGAGGTCCGGGTAGGCCGCAGAGGTTAGCTTGTCCAAATACTTTCACATAATAGAGAAAACCAACAAGCGTGGGTGCAGCGTGCTGTGCAGACACAAGGCAGGGGGGCGGGGGACAAAACAGCAGACGGAGGCTGAAAGGGCCCAGGGCCGGGGGGGGTGGGGGGTGACAGAGGACTGGAACACATGCCTAGAAGGAGACAAGCTGGCCTGGCTGGTGCCCCATACACCCACTTACAGACAGCCCTTCTGTGTAAGGGCGGGTGTAATTAGCTAAACAAGGCCAGATAAAAGTGCAAATTCACCTGTTTGTCTCTTCGTAGTGAGATCCTCCACATGGGTACATTCATCTTCAGGAAATCTGGGTGCATCTCCTGGCATTTATTATCTCTAACTTGCTGGTTGTCAAAAGTTTCTGGTTATGCTACCGATATTCGAGCGCAGCCAGAAGGAAGATTAGTGAAGACGTGTAAATTACTGTGAACAAAATGGCAGCTTTTAATGGTCAGCCGTAGCACACAATTTAAAGAATATCACCAGCATGCTGCTGGTGCCATGACAGTAGCAGGAAAGGATAGCAAATGCTAGGTGTAATGACAAGGCAACTTTACAGCCTTAGCATATGCTAGTCATAGCATAGCCATCCAATATGGAAGTTTAGGTTAAATTGCAAATGTGCTTTATTTTTCTCTGACATAAGATACAAAGATTCCAATGAATACACCTATTTAGGAGTTTGGAAATTGTGCTGAGCTGAAATGGTGTCAGATTTTAGCAGATTACGGTTTACCTCAGATTAAATGTAGCTGCTTATTTAGGGGTAGTTGACAGTGATGCATGCTTTTGCCCTGCTGCTGTGATTCAGCACTGATGGGGCACATTCTCACAGGAAGTACATCTGTCCCAAATGAAGGCGCTCAGGCCCCCCGAACTCAGGGGAGGAACATGAGCTTAGGCCAATACAGCTCTGACCCATGTGTCGCTGACGGGACCCTGTCGTGTTCCATCACGGCTGACACCCCGACACCTGTTCCTTGCAAAGATGCCAGGGAGATCTCACCCCCACTCCAAACAGCTCTCCCCACCCCCAGTTTTCCTCGGGGCCCCACAGTTGTGACCTTACAGATTCTGGGAAGGGTCAATAGTAAAATGAATCAGCAGGAAGCACAGAGGGGGTGTGGAAAAGATACGGGGAGAAATTATATTCCACACATTGCATGCTGCCTGCCTTCATACTGATCTGTTATTTTATTTTTCATTCTGTGTTTCATTCGATATTGTAATGGAAGTCTATATTATGCTTAGTATTTTGTTTTTGCAAACATTCCTAGAGCTTGGTTTTAATAACTTGTTAATATCTAAAATATTTCTGAAGAAGTTCGGTCACAATACAGCAAAATAAGTCTTATTCTTAACTCTTAGCCCCTTGCACTTGGTAGCTCATAAATAATTATTCCTAGGAGATGTAGTCACACCTCCCCAATAAAATCATTGGCAGAAGCGTGAAAGATGGAAATAAGGCTGTGAAGGCGGCAGGAGCAGGATGCAGTCCAGGAAGAACATCTGTCCTGGTCAGGCAGGAAGCCATAGGCAGCTGTGAGCACAGACACCCAGGAAGATGTGATCCCTTTTGTGAAATGACAAGGCTCCATCGTGGGTTGTCAAAACATGACACCATCACCATGGAGAGAAGACTTCCAAAAAAGGTGACGGACAATAGCCATCTGATAATCACAGTCTGATAAATGCTTCATGGGTGGCCACAGTCTTCCTGCTCATTTTGTGTGAGTTCTAACAGCACATCCCAATTATTTTAGCTTTTCCTAACTGTAACTTGCATAAAATCAAGTAATGTTTACCCATCATTGTTCTTTTACTCAAATGAAAAACATCCTTTCAAGACATCTGCTGATTTTGAGACCCAGTGTCTCCTTAACCCATCATATTCGGTTAAGTTTGGCATCATAAACTCAAACAAGGTTTTGTCATCTGAGTAAAGCTTCCCAGAGGGCAGAGCAGATGCAGAACCAGGCTTGCTTCTTCTGCTTTGGGCACCTGGGGGTTCTATAAGCCCCTTGACTCAGAGAAGCTCTTACATGAAGCAGTCTCAGCAGATTAATGTCCATATGCCCTTCACATGAGAGAAAGGCACTTATCTTAAGTATTTAGGGTAAAGAACCAAGGAAAAGGTCTGAGTTTAAAGAGTTTCAGGGAACCATCTAAAACTCCATGCAAGACAGTTAAGTCAGAAGGTCAATTTCCTAAGAGTTTTTTAAAAATATGCAAAAAGTTGACAGGTGAACCTAGTAGTTTAAAACATTTTAGGAATCAGTTTAACTGTACAGCCCGTTTAGCTGCCTTTATTGTCATTATTTGGCAGTAAAGAGGCTCCTATAACATCACAGCAGGAAATGGGTGGCACAGAAATTAGGCCAGGCATGGTGTCTTGTCTGCAGTGTCTCCAGCTTCCCCTGTGCTTCTTTGGGTCCAGTTCTCCTACCATCTCATCCCTTGCCTGGCTGTGAGTAAGTGGCCGCCTCAGGAGAGATGGCTATCACTAGCCGGTCCTCGCTAGCTAGCTAGTTAGAGGTTGCTGGTCCTTGTTAGCTAGTTAGCACTAGCCGGTCCTCGCCAGTTAGCTAATTAGCGCTAGTCGGTCCTCACCAGTTAGCTAGTTAGCATTAGCCAATCCTCTCTAGCTACCTAGTTAGCAGTAGCCGGTCCTCACCAGCTAGCTAGCAGGGTTGCCAACTGTCATGCATCTGGCGTGACACTTTTTCTGACTCTCAAGCTCACACAAGAAATCTTAACGCACATCTATAATATTCTATTATAATATAAAATTAGGTACATCAAAAGTGTTGGAGTAGTTTTCAATCCGTACAGACTATAAGGCAGTAAAACTCTTACATACATGTAAATGAGTGTGAATACTCAAACTGAAAATCTCACACCAGCCAGCTGAACAAAGTTGGCAACCCTGAACTAGTTAGCTATAGCTAGTCCTCGCTAGCTGGTTAGCACTAGCTGGTCCTTGCCACACAGCCTCAGTCACTCCAGCTCCAGGCTTTCTGGCAGAGACTTGAACACAGGGACCAGTAGCGATATTTATTTCACTGGCCTCGCTGATGGGCCTCCTTGTCTGTTGTGCCACCAATAGAGGATAGCTGTCTATAAACTAAACATTTGGATGCATGCAATGTAACATCAGTGTCAGCAAGCCCAGATGATGGAGGAATGATCTGCTATTTCCAGTACATGACAACATTCCAGCCACTTCAGTGAAAATTTAATGGATACTTACCACTTGATTATGAATTAGCTATAAATTCTAAATGAAAGGCAGCCCAGATATATTAGGATGCCTCTTGCAGGTGCCATATTTTCATTTTATATCACTTAGGGAAGAGAAACAAATTATATGGCACAAAACTACATATTTATGCTGTTGATGGGTGGTGAAATATTTTTATGCAATGCAAGGGCAAGAAACAGTCATGATTCATCCAACATGTGGTGTTAATTAAAGTGTTCGGTCTGTGTCATCTCAATGCCATGGAGATTCGTTACTGATGTATGTTTTGGCACAATTTATACTCTAAAAATACACAGATATAGCCTGCACACAGAAATATATTAGAAGCTGACATTGTAGCTAAAATTGTTTTGAGGAGCCGTTACTCTCTGCGCTATTGCACTTTTCTATCAAGCCCAGTTTGCACAACATAGCAAAATGTGATCACCTGAATATGTACGCCCAGAAAGGTCATATAAGCTACAAAATATACGGATATCAGAATATTTTAAAATTTTGTCATATTGTCAAAACCTTCTGAGAGCTACATGTTGGGGATCGGTGCTGGTGTGGTGCTGAGGCGTCGCCTGATGCATGGAGGCACTTGGGCCCCAATTTGAGGCGGCCCATCTGGGTAGGTGTGTGGAACATCTTTTCTCTCCGGTAAGATGACTATCTTCCCCTACTGTTGGGGGAGCTTCGTAAACTCCACATTTCGGTGCCGGCACTCTCTGAGGTACGCAGACAGGGGAGTGGTCAGATCTCTGTAGGTGGGATCCCGATGGTGTCTGATGTCACTCCTTTCAATGAGTGTATTATGAGAGTCAGGCTCCTCTGGTCATGGGTGACTTCAATGTGACCACTGGCAGTGACAGGGCTGGCTATGAGGATTGTGTTGGTCACCATGGGTCTGGAGAATGGGGTGAGAGTGGCTCCATGTTCCTCAATTTTACAAAAAGGTCAGGGGCTGCAGGTTGCTGGATCCTGGGTTCAATTCCCTGAGCTGCATCACTGGACTTGGTACCCCAATACTGGTGGTGCAGTGAAGGAGATCAATCACATCCTCGTGGGCAGACGCTGGAGGCTCCAGCTGAACTGTAGGGTCTACAAAAATGCCCAGTGCGTGGATTCTGACCATAGAATTGTTGCTACTCTGAATATTCAGCTTACATCAAGTAGGCTACCACCTACTAGGAGAATGAGGTTGGACTTGACCAGACTCCAAGATCAAGCTGCTTTTGATGAATTTGTCTGTCTGTCTGCAGGGAGAATGTCAACCTCATCGAGAGATTTACTTACCTCGGCAGCGACATTCATGTCTCTGGTGATTCTTCCTATAAAGTCAGCAGACAGATTGGGAGAGCATGGGGGTCATGAGGTCACTGGAAAGGGGTATGTGGCGCTCCCAATATCTTTGCAAGAGGATGACGGTCCAAGTCTTTAGAGTCCTGGTGTTCCCTGTCTTGCTGTATGGCTCTGAGACATGGACACTATCCAGTGAGCTGAGACAAAGACTGGACTCCTTCAGTACTGTGTCTCTTCAGAGAATCCTCGGGTATTGCTTGTTTGACTTTGTGTCAATGAGGCACATTACCTGCATTGTGAGGGAGCATCAGTTACAGCACTACAGCCATGTGGCGCATTTCCCTGAGGGTGATCCAGCTTGCAGGATCCTCCTTGCTGAGGACCCAAGCAGCTGGACCAGGCCAAGGGGACGCCCACGTAACACCTGGCTGCAGCAGATGGATGGCCATTTCCGGAGAGTCGGACTGGACTGTGTGTCTGCCTGGGGGATCGCCGGCCGGGATCCTGAGGAGATTCGCCGTGTGGTGGGTGCAGCAACGCGCTACATGAGCACATGCTCCCCGACCTGACCTAACCAGACATATTTTTATACTAATTCTCTTTAACTACACAGTAAAACAGAAAGCAATCCAACTTGGTTGGATATTGGTCAGTGTTTATAACTGGTACAGGGATATTCACGGTTGAATCTGGAAGTTTCCAATCTTTCTTTTCGCACCAAATACACGGGGACACTACCCCATGTCTTCACACCTCAGGAATACCCATAGCGCGATTTCACAGTTCACTCTCCGACTGCTAACTGCTAACCAAATGGTTTATTGCGAAGAACCGACAAAGTAATAAATATTCCTACAAAACGCTTAACGCACATCCAAAACACCTCAACATTATCACAGAGTAAAAAATAGCATTACACAAAATTATTATCTTGGTTATATTAAATAACCCACATATATTACTTAATAAACTTCCAAAAAGTCAAAAATAAAAGATCTGATTTTACACCGAATGCAAAACAGCCATCATCCTGGCACTTTTTTTGTCATCATGTATTGGCATTGAATCTGTTACACCTTATACAATAAAAAGGTAATGATTACTACAGTAAACATGAAAACAAACCTTTCCTGTGTCCTATGTTAGAAGATGAATGGATAGAAAAACTGTGCTAAAGGTATATAGGCCTATATGCCTATACTTCATTTTTGTCAACAAGCTCACGTGCGTGCTTTGTTAAAACCCAGATTTATAATTATCTAGGCTTAATCCAGCTTTCCATTACATTCTATAGATGTCTCTGACATATTTACTTAACGATAAAGAATATTTTGGTAGTGTGTTTTTACTAGTTAAGTAATAAGATAAATTGACTGCCCATTAAAATACAGTGTTAAACTTATTAATTGACACCTGAACCTTGGTAAGAAAGTGTATTTGTTAATGAAGCTGGTGCTCGCAATGCAGAACAGTCGTGTTTTACTTGTATAAATATCCCCACCACTTTTTTCTTCTAGGGTTATTTAACTAGTGAGTAACCTTGTAACCTTTAGTAGACTTACATTATTATTATTTGTTAACTATCCTGCCAAGCCTGGTACAAAAAAAGGAACACTGATACACACGAACAGGACTAGGAAAACAAGAAAGTGTCTTCACCCAGAATATCACCTCCTGGTTTGGTAACAGCTGTGTCCAGGACTTTAAAGGTCTACAGAGAGTGATCCGGGTGGCGGAAGGCTGCACCAGATCGGATCTACAGTCTCTGCAGGACATTTACATCAGGAGATGCAGGACCAGAGCAGCCAGGATCGTCAAAGACTCATCTCACCCCAGTAACTGCCTGTTCAATCTGCTAAAATCAGGAAAGCACTACAAGAGTATTATGGAAAAAGCAGCGAGGCTCAGGAAGAGCTTCTGTCCTCAGGCCATAAGACTTCTTCTGTTCATAAGAAGGTCCATTTACAGCAGCTAACACACTGGACCTTATGACAGAAATATACATAATCTATTCTATTATATGGCACCTTCTACAGTTGCTGCCTATATTTGTAATGTTGCACATTGTACAGATATCGCCTAAAAGTGTAATGCTATTTGAATATATTTTCTCTACATATTTTCATTACCTTTAATCTTACCCTTTTTATATATATCTTTAATTTGCAAAACCTTATTGCACAGCCTCAGGACCGTATCAGTGTACATTTCACTACACATCATTCTTGTATAACTGTGTATGTGACAAATAAAGAATCTTGAATCTTGCATCTTCAGCAACTGATATTACAATTCACTGAATCGCTGCTGCCACCTGCTGTTCTGCATTTGTAATACACAAAATTCCAGTTGAAATTATATTGTTGAAGACATTCCATAACAATGAACTCATTTGACATTAATTGTTGGTTAATTAAAATTGCATTGATAACATAAAGCTGAATTTGTTTTGTGCCAGATAGGCAAACACACATTTACTGGATGTTAACGAATAGATTTAAAATCAGTAAAAAAAAAAATCTTGCTATTTAGCCCCATCTTGTGGTACAGCCAGAAACTGCAAGTTGTATAAATTACCTTTTGGTGAAAAAAGGGATGATAAACTCACCACCCAGAAGAGTGTGCTGTGGGCCAGCGTCTGGTACTGGTCGATGGTGGACAGCACGCTGAGGATCAGGCAGGTCAGCACAATGAGGAACCTTAACATACACAGAGAAACAAATACATGTGCTGAACTGGTCGATGGTGGACAGCAAGCTGAGGATCAGGCAGGTCAGCATGATGAGGAACCTTAACATACACAGAGAAATAAATACACATGCTGAACTGGTCGATGGTGGACAGCCAGCTGAGGATCAGGCAGGTCAGCACGATGAGGAACCTTAACATACACAGAGAAACAAATAAACATGCTGAACTGGTCGATGGTGGACAGCAAGCTGAGGATCAGGCAGGTCAGCACGATGAGGAACCTTAACATACACAGAGAAACAAATAAACATGCTGAACTCCCTCCTGCTTCCAACAGTTCTGAGGACCAAGATAATATGCCGTAGGCTCTTCTGAAAGGCTGCACTTAGTTCAGACAGAATCACATGTCAGCCTAGGAAATCTCCTTGGGATGAATCTTCAAACCTGATATTTCTTCAAACCTGCCACACACACTATAACTGACATTTGCTTCTCCCAGGGATAAATACCGGGCTCCATATTTTATCTTTTTGTCCGAATATAGACTTGATAAAGGGACTGTACATAAACATGATGGCAACAAAATACAGCATAACCCACAGTGGCACTTAAGGTTATAAAGTAAATTAAAGTATAAAAGCCTATAAAGTAAATATTGGTAATCCAATAAATTTGTTTTGTCGTTCAAAGTAGATCTGACAGGACAAGCTTCTTTCTTGTTCTGTTGCCTCCCCATTCACCTTATCACTAAAAAGGTTAATCCCCTCACTAGGTCCTAGAAAAAGTTGTGGGACACTCAACAACTATACAGGGTGGGTATGAATACACAATTAAGTAATTACTGCAATTTATGTCAGTCAGCAGTTAGTCCTTATGTTTTATTCCTTATATTTTATTAAGAATCCATGCTTTACCGAGGCCAGTAATTTTCTTAGTTATGTTTAGTTGTGAAACTGTCTTAAACAATGTTAGTCTTATTTTAAATGAAATCTATGAAGCCATTATTGTTTTTTTTTAATTATCATTATTATTATTACTACTAGTTGTTATTGTGTCATTATTATTACTGCTATGTGCTGTGTCTTCTCATTGAGCCACCTAACCCCCTAGCCTATGTTTACACATTATGGCACTCGTCATCTTATACAGCACAGTCCTATGTCTTAGATAATGCCTGCCATTCAGCTGATTGCATACAGCGCATTCTCTTTATTTATATATTTATGTCCTTCCATACTCTGCTCGCAATTCGTCTGATCCTGTTTATAACTACTGCTGTAACACTCAAATTTACCTTTGTGGGATTAATAAAATTCATCGTATGCCAAACTCCTTCCGACACCATATGTATGTACACTGCATGTGAACCGCATGTGCTGTTCAATTTTTGGTTAGACAGCAGAGCAGAAGCATGTAGCCACAATCCTATTCTTTATGGTTACCTCAAGCCATGAAGGGTGATGGTCCACAAGCAGTTAAGGTCTGGGGCATTACTACAAACTAAACTCACAGAGGTGAAACATAAGGGACTAAACGGGTACAAAAGAGAGGCAGGTGGACACGGGAACCAAGTAAAATTGAAACTGAAAGACAAAGGAACACAAAGCCCAACAAACCAAGGAAACACAGTAACAGCAACGAGCACTACAAGGAACATACAACAACAACCAACAGAGACAATGTGCAAAGACGGGAACTTTGATACACATGAAATGAGGGTTAGAGAACGAGCAGGTGCAGGCCATTGACAACACAAAGAGGCATCACTACAGAACTAAATACTAACAGAGACAACTAAGAAGAAAGGCATAAAAGAAGATCCATACCGAAATACAAGCACAGGCTATCCCTGTTTTTGAATTAATCCGTATATATGATTCAGAAATCTATCACAGCATCACCATGTAAAGCACCTTGGGGTAACTTTGTTGTGAAAGGCGCTATATAAAAATTGAATGGAATTAAACTGAACTGTATTAATTGAAGAAAACATAATTAACATGGGGGTACACCAAACCTGTCTGGGGCAGATCATTGGAGCTTTATTCCCATCCCTCCTGAACATCTACAACACCCACCCCTCCTACACATGCCTAATTCGCAAAGCAGTCCACATTGTGGGAAACCCCACCCACTGCCTTACACCCGCCTAGCCCGCAACGCAGTCCACACTGTGGGAGACCCCACCCACTGCCCCTTTAGTCTCCTGCCATCTGTGAGAAGGTACTGGAGCCTCCATGCCTACTCCACGACACTGAGGAATAGTTTCATCCACAAAGCTGTCAGGATGCTGAAGCCTTTCCCCTCTCTCCACCCCTTCTCCCCCCCACCCCCAAAAAGTCTGGACTGTAACCTCAACCCATCCATATCCAGCACTAGCCACTTTATTTACTTTACTACAAAGACTATAAAAATAAACTGCTGCTGTCCACCTTTGTTAAGTCAAGTGGACTTTATTGTTGTGCCAACCATATACAAGTATACAGTGGTATGAGACATTGTTTCCCTGGGACCAAGGTGCAACACAGCGGGCTGTATGTACACAATTACAGGGGGTAAGGTGCAGATTAAGCCCATGAGTGCATGGGGGTGGGACACAGACCACGCAAAGTGCACATGACATGACAGGAGGGCAAATGCATAGTATATACATAAATAGGGCGAATACTGAATGTAAACTCTTTGTACATAAAATACACTATGTACAATAATTTAGCAGCAGGTGATATAGCAGCAGGTAAAATAAAGTGCAGACATGCCAATAAAAGAGAGTAAAGTGCCTGGTGGAGTGAGGAGTTGCTGCTGACTTAGTGAGGGACTGCTGAAGAGTTCAGGAGTCTTACAGCTTGTGGGAGGAAGCTATTACAAAATCTTTACACTGTGGATCCACCATAACTGCACTGCCTTATTGTCCTTTGCACATAGCATTTTACTTAATTAAAATTTTTGATAGTGTGTCTGTCTTGCTTGTCTGTCTTGCACGTCTGTGTTGCTTGTCATTGTCAGTGCAATCACCGTGCAATCAAAATTTTAGTCCTTTGTGTGTTCTGTACATATGGCAGAATTGATGATAAAGACTTTTTGACTTGACTTGGACACAAAATATGCAACATGATGGTGGGGATATGTGGTTCTCAGCCACACACTCAGCCCATGAACCATGCAGTGACCCAGGAAGCCGGGGGGAAGCACAGACAAAAAGACAGAGAAGTATTAAACACAGGAAAGGAGGGGCTGGTCACCGCCACCTGCAGGCCAAAACAATGAACATGATCCTGACAGTCACTATTTTAACAGAATTTACCTTTACAAGCATTATGAAAAAAAAACAAACATTGATCACTTCTCGATAAAAACAAGCATAGAAAACAGTAGAATAAAAACAAAGCATGCAGTAAAAGCCGGCAGCTGGCAGGACAGACATCACACCTGTCGCATTCTGCTTGCCTGTCATCAGAAGGACCATGTTTAAAAAGTAAGGAAAAACCGCATCCCAGACTGCCCCTGGCAAACAACTGGCTGCTGAGGTGCTGTAATGGCACACAAGGCACGACATCAGCAGCATCACGCAGGCCATGGACCAATCAGCCCTCAACCTCCCAAGAACGACCAGCGCCTGACTGCTCCGTGGCTGCGCATGTCACGCACCAGGACGCATGCAGCTGGCCTGTATTCTTCTCAGAAGCTGGGTGGTGCGTATGGCATTCCTGGTGGTCATCAGTGCCGTGTGTCTACAGCCGAGGGGGCGGGGCTTGGGCTGCTGCCCATTCATGGCACACTTTTCTTACACTGCTTCCCAGTGGCGGGCAGTGCCTGCCGACTAACAGCACATCCTGCATTATTCATGGGGGAGCACAAAGAGCCATGCATTGTGCTGAAGAAGCCCACCAAAAATTAGCGTGATGCTAAATGGTGCACTCACCACTGGATGCATAACTCACCTGCCACCTTTATCATGCATGTGTCACAACATAAATTAAAAATGAGAAGCCTTTTACTGGCATCACAGAATAATGAACTGCAGCTCTGTGAGGACTGTTTGCTAGACTGTCAAAAAGAAACGGTTATGCAAATTAAAAAATAGAGCAAAACCCATCCTGTATTAATCAGTATTGCTTATACTTGACGACTCTTTCCTTCATAACAAAAGTAACCATAATTAACAAAGGTGTTCACTGAGTTCTACAGATTTACTGATGAATCTGGTGTAATTAATAACTAGTGAAAAAAATAGTTTTTGCAACTTTTGGTGGGTGGGATTAACAAGCGCTTTTGATCACTGGCAGATCACACCAAAGTAACTCAGTAAAGTGCCCAATTGGGGTGCAGATTAATGGTCCATAATTTAGACAAAGGGATTCAAAGCTGATAAATACCACATATTATGGCCAACCAGCAATACTGGAAACTTCTAGAATAGTATCAGCATGCTAAATGACATGGTTGGGCTCCTGCTGCACATGCTGTCACTGGAGCTCTGATAAGGCTGTATAAATACCCAGCTACCCTCAGCTCTGCCCTTTACAGGGCCCAGTTCGGAGGGGGGCCAAATAGCATCCCTCCTAAGGGGAGAACCTTCCTCTCATTTGCTTTTTACAGTGAGCCTACAACTCCAGTTTCTTTGCTTTTGCTAAGGTGCAGACATCACATCTGGCTTTCTGGAATCCTGGACCTCATTGACTCTTTAGTGATCCAAGAATTAGGAATAAGCACCTTAATCCAGAGGAGCCACTGCAATGGGAAACAACCAACCTCCTGGTTTAAAGCATAGCTCATGACTCTACTTTTTATGTGT